>JAJHUR010128121.1:4917-39640 GCA_027495735.1 Lutjanus campechanus
GGAAAAGACACACACACACACACACACACACACACACACACACACACCCCGAGACACATTAGATTTGATTTTAGCCTGTCACAATCACTGGATTAGTAAATACCCTAAAAATATCTTAAATCGCAGGGAAATGTGTGAAAATTGAGCATTGTTTAAACAAAAAGTGGTGATTTTTCTCTACCAATTTTGAGATCATAAGCTGCTCGGCTGTCATGTTATGTGTGATAGCAGCCTTTTAAAGCCTTTTTTCTGTCTTTATTTCTAACGTCTCCTGTCCCAATAGAGTTTGATGTGAAGCTGTCAGGCGAGCTAGTCTCTGTTCTGACAGAAGCAGTTGGCTGACAGAGACTCTCCTGATGGTGACAACTAAATGATCTCTTCTTTATTAAACACCTCTTACTATCTCTCTATCGCTCCCTGACTACCTCGCTTCCTCCTCGCCTTCAGTGTCTCTTTTTATCTTTTGACTGACTGCTCTCCCTCTCCTCGTCTATTTCTCATTCCTCAGAGTCTCTCCCCCTCCGTCGCTTTTTTTTCACCCTCTCGGCTCGCAACCTCCCACACTGTATCTCCCCCTGGTTTTTTGTTTCCGTAGTTGTCTCCCTCTTTTTGTCTAAAAAGGAAGAGGGGATATACTTCAGTCCCTCACCTGTGGCCATCAGCCAGTCACCTAGCCAGTCAGCCAGCTTGTCAGACTGTCAATCTTCTTGATAGTCACTCAGCCAGCCAGTCAGTCATTGTGCAGCAGTGTTAAAACATTAATTAAAAAGTCTCATCCACAGAGCCAGGCAGTGATCCAGGCTGATCTCAGCGATCCAAGCTTTCTGTCTCCGTCTTTTTCTCCCTCTCTTCTCTCCTCCTCTCTTCTGTGTCTCTGTTTTCCTCTCTCGTCTCTCCTTATACCTTCTCAGCCTCTTTCTCAGTTTTCTGTCTGTTTCTCGGTCATCTCTTTCCAGGAGCACTGAAAGACTGGGCTGATAAGAAACATTATTAACTTCTTTCTGAGAACAGAGAGCGGGAGAATAGAAGTGGGATGGAGGGGGGAAATAAGGAGAGAAGACAAAGAGAGAGGCAGAGGTGTCGAACGTAAGAAAGGGAGTAAGGTAGCGAAACGGACAGCAGGCATTAAAAGTTGGCAGAGAGAACAGATAGAAAGAAGTATGGAGGTTGTCTGTCTCTCTTATAGGCCCTCCAAGCAGGCCTGGGTGCCATACAGATGTCTGGTTATTATCATCTTTTATGAGACAGTACTGTCTGTGTTCTGAGGCCTACGGGTGGGATGTGAAACAGATAAGGAAAGAATGGATAGGTAGACGCAAAGATAGAAATTTTCACTGTGATAAAGTGGAGTCTCTTGTTACCTTGCGAGGCAGCTGGATTCACAACATCACAAGAATCCATCGTGCCAGGCTTCAAGTTATGTGCTTGTGGCCAAACCACTGTGGCTTGGACCCATCAGCGTCCTATGAGGAACAACCAGCAGCTACAGACAAAAACAACAATGGCGAGAATAGTGTAGATGCTGCTATAGTATATTTCTGTATTCAAAGAAGAGCAAAATGCCATTGAAGGCTTTTCTCAATGGAAAAGATGTTTGCTTCGGCTGGCTGGCTTCAGCAAGAGTCTGTCATATGGTTTGTTGATGTGATTGATTGGCCCGTGATAGATAGTGATAGGGAAATGCTTCATCCACTCACTTGCCAAGCATTTTTTGAAAGTGCCTGCCCTTTTCCAAATAGCTTCCAAGGATGACTTCCCAGATGGTTCTGTCTAACAAACCATCTGGCACATCAGGTTAAGTTTCTTTTGGACACATTTTTGTTTCTAAACTAGAGGTGGGACTCGATTAAAAAAATTAATCTAATTAATTAGAGGCTTTGTGATTAATTAATCTCAATTAATCGCATTTTAATCGCATAACCATATTTACCACAAGAAGCAACATTTTTCAATATAAATGGATTTTGGTATATGACTTAATCAAATGATAGACACATACATATATTTAAACAACAAAATATTGTTGTGAAAGTGAAGTGAAACATCCAGCGTCAGCCACTTGACTAAAAACAGTTAACAGACACACACCTCGGCAGCACTGAGATGTGAATCCCTGCCATGCAGGCCTGACTAGCAGAGTCAAACCAAGTCAAGACAAACAGCACCAGTGTCTGTAAAGAGGCTCTAGTCTCTCCATCGTTCTACACAGAGGCAGAGATGAGCTGCAGGGAGACAGACTGCAGGCAGAGAGAGGAACTGGAGCTCAGGAGGAACAGGTGAAACAGTTGAAACTACAGTGAAAAGCAAGAAACACACAAGTAAATAACGACTGTAGTTGAGCCAACATTATATTGAAGCAGTGAACTGTTGTTTCTCGTGGTAAACCCGCGTTTCTCGTGGCGTAAAGCCCCTGCCGCCGCCGGTGCCAGGCTTCTTCATAGAAAATAATGGGGGCGGCTGTTTTGACGCGCGGCGTCCGCCGGCGGTGTGTTTTGGCCTGTCTTGTGCATTAGTGTGATCGGTCGACCAGGAAGTCAAGCACTGACAAACGTTCCGTCCCGCGATTAAATGCGTTAATTTTTTTTACGCGTTATTTTTTTTGTAATTAATTAATCATAATTAAAGCGTTAAAGTCCCACCCCTATTCTAAACATAACCAAGTAGTTTCTGTGCCTAAATCTAACCATGTAGTTTTGCTGGCTAAACGTAGCTTAACTGCGGCTGTTTTGGCAGGGTGTCTTGTATTAGCTGTATCTTGTAGTACTGTGTACCTGCAGATAGACCTACCTGTGATGTTTAGTAGAAGAACATCCTTGAGGGAAATAGTAGAAACCATGTTTATCATATCTACCATTGCACTTTAGCATGTCAACATGCTTACGTTTGCTAATTAGCACTAAACACAAAACAAAGCTCAAGCTGATGGAAATTAGTTTTGCAGATATTTGGTCACAAACAGGTAAACAAGGTATTGGACGAATTTAAATTCTTACTTAATGGTAACTGGAACATGGATGTGTGTTCTGAAGTTCATGATATCCCACCCAACAGACACATCAGGGCATTGCCAGTGTCATTTAGATTCATCCCCTGTGGATCATGAATGTCTGTACATTTACTGGCAATCCATCCATTAGTTGTTGAAGTATTTCAGTCTGGACCAAACTGGTGGACCAACAGAATGACTGACCGACCGACCGACATTTCCACTCTTTGTTTGCATAAGACTCAAAGAACAACCAATACTGATAAAATAGCAAAAGAGATTCAATGGGCTGATCATAATGTTTCATTGTTGTTTTTACAGATATGGGAAGATTGTGTCAACAAAGGCCATCCTGGACAAGAACACCAATCAATGCAAAGGTGAGTGAGAATCACAAATAATCAGTCTGGTTATTTGTTGCTTTGTAAAGTCACCCTAAACTTCCAGATTTTGGTTAGAGATTTGAGTCTGGGAAACATCAATTGTGAATTAATGATACTTGGCAGCTTAAAGGAAGACCAATCAGTGCATTATAGGGAGTGGTTCGGTACTTTTTTGCATTCCCAATTAATCACTGCCCAAAGGTTTTAACAATGGGCTAAAGTATCTGTCAACAGACAGTGTGACATCAAATCAAAATAAATGACTTCAACTTGTGCGAGCCACCCAGTGTGCGGTCAAGACCATGTGTTTTTCTCTTGTGTGTTGCTATGTGGTAAGGGTCTGTTTTTACACTGTATATAACACAACAGTATTGACTGCCAGAATGAGCATGTCATCCTTTAATCTACTAAATGATGCACTGCTAGAGTACCTTCATTTTGATTTACTTCTCGATGAAGATCATTTCAGGATTGCACCCTAATGATACTCAGAGTCAAGAAGCTTTTGAAAGCAAGATGTTTGCATTGTTGTCATTGGCCAAATCAAAACGGAGAACACCATACAATCGCCACAATGTGTTTCAAATAGTCTCTGTGGTGAATGAGGCTGACTCAAGTGTCTTCTGATGAGAGTCTGCTTGATTGTTGGAGTGGTCTGAACAAAACACTAATCAATATGATTGTAGTCGTCTGCTTTTGAAGAGGCACACAAGAGCATGTGTTCAGTATGATTGCTGCTCATCTGCTGAGGCTGTACTCAAAAGGTATACTGACATGGTTTGGGACAACAGCACAAATGCCCCGTAATCAGCGTATCAACATCAATGGTATGAGTGAGGGAAAAGCCAGTCTGATTGATAACGATGGTAATGTGAATTCTGAGACTTCATCTGCTGTGATTACTTAAGATAAAATATTTTGAGTAAATGATTGCAGTCATGCATGTCTTAACATTATAATGGGAACACCAGACCTCAGTGAATCAGCCCTGCACACTTCCGTTATTATCTTGAACCTTTCTAATTGGCTGGTTGTATAAATCTTGCAAACTTCATCGCTCCAGTACAGTACCTGCTTTGGCATCATATAATCAAATATGGCTTTGAGCTCTGAAAGCATATTGAAATGCCTGTCCTGACATCATTACAGCATAGCCGAAGGGAAGGCAAAAAATTCTATAAACCCAGTGATAATTATCAGTTATACTTCCATTTTCCCAACTCATTAAATTTTTTTCATTGGTGGTGCTTGAAATGGAGTTTTAAAAACCTGATTCAGTACAGCCTTAGTGCTCCAATTTATGATTATTATATTTGCCAATTGGCTTCATGGTTCTTTTTAGTGTGATTTACAAATGAAAAATAATCTGTTTCATTTAAGATCCCGTTGCATTTGAAAAGGCCATTTACATCCAGTGGTTACAAATTAATCCAAAACCAGCCTTAATCTGCTTTAAAGAGGTGATATTCTACTTTTTAAAATTTTTATTACCACCAATGAATTGATCCCGTCAACAAGTATTGCCTTTGTAACCAAAGCCTGATATAGCATTTCCCTTTGTGCCATTGAGCTCTTGGCACACTGAGCTTTTGTTGTCCAAAAACAATTAAAACATGTCAATGAGTGACACTCTTGTACTGTGTGACATGTTCCTTCATTTCCGTGGACATGAGCACAGCGGTTTATTTTGAGTCAATCCTGCTACATAAACGCTCACTAGAGCAACATCATCAAATATACTATCTGCTCCTGTTTGTGTAACGTTTGAGATAATTACTTAGCCTTTTTAAAAATGAAGCAATATAATTGTGACCTGTTTTTAAAGATTTATATCTTCAGTAGGAATTAATTGGCTTGGGGCTGAGAGCCACAAACAAAGTAGGGAAATTGGAAAGTATTCAGTGACAGACTAGTCTCACATAGACAGACATATCTCCTTTTCATTATAGTGCTGTGTCAGTGCTGGAGAAAGGTCTGGCTGAACCCATTATTATTTCAGAACGGAACCCTAGATTCTCAAATTATAGCACTAGTACAACTGGTGGTACTCAAGCTCCCTCTAATGGGATAGTGAGGAATCTCCTAAAATTTTAGAAATCAAATAAGATGATTTACAAACATAATAACAATACAAAAAAAACTGCAAATGATTAAACTCTGAGATAGCTGAAATGTAATTGTCTTTCTTGGAATACCTTTGTTTCAGTATCAGCCTGCTGCATTGTCACATACATGCATGTAGCACACACATACATAATCCATGATTAGTTACAAACTAAACTGTGATAGTAGTGAGCCACTGCCTTATTGTGAAGGCAGTGTGGCTATCATCAGTCAGCAAAAAATAATGTTCTTATTAGAAATACCTCCTGTGTGAACTGTCCATAGCTGCGAAGAGTAAGCTTTACGCTATGGTATTTTAATGTTGGTACTTAGAGAACCTAATATCTTCAAGTCAATCACAATAGTCTAGGGCGGCGTTAAGCTCAAGATGTGGCGACATGCATAACAGAGGCAGGGGGTAACTTGTTTTGATGGAACATTTGCACTTGGGGAGGTGAGCTCTGTCATTAAAATGGCTAAATCCCAGCAAAAGAAAAAGGAACTCTTGCTACCTTGTTTATTTGTACCTTTAGCAACCAGGTTAGCGTTAGAATAACTTGCCATTTTCAGCATGTCTGTCGCTAGCCTGGAGCTTGCTGTTGTTTCACATAGCGATTGGGACTCTGGAAACTGTAACAGACAGCAAAAAAGGAGGAAAATGCTGGCTAAAATGGACTGATGTTTCAAGCTCCAGCTGGCTTGGAGCTTGAAACATCACACAAATAAATTCTTTAAACTGGAGCTCCTTGGTTTATGGGTCTTTCTCTATTCAGGTATTTTTGTGATGATTTTGAAAGACTGTGATTTAATAGTCAGCAAGTCATCAGATGGTTTGCAACATCAGTTAATGGCTCCAGATGGCAAGCAAGCAACCTGGTTTAATCACATTCAGTCGCACTTTGGTGATGGGTTTGGGTTGTGGGTGTACTAAGAATCAATGCAGAGCAAACGTTTGTAGCTGGAGGAGTCACCTGTTCTGGTGTGCAGCTGCAGGAATGAGCTGTTGTATGTGTGCACATAAATCATATGATTTATTGTTTTTTCTTTTCTTTTATTTGTGTCTGCTCAGATTGTTTACCTCCCTTTCTCTTACAAGTACATAAAGTCCAGGTATTTTGGGGGATTTTTTTTTTTTTAAAGCAATGAGCTTGTGTTTGTGAGTGACAAACAAGTGTGTGTGTGTTTGCAAGTGAATAGTAGGGGTATTCTTGGCACTGGATCTGGCACTATACTGTATATATAATACAGACAAAGCCTTTATGAATACTAAACATTAGAGAGACTGTTTCAAAATGCAAACTGATGCATTCAGCTATATGTTTATTATTTAATGCACACAATACCCAGAATGCAGTAGCTGCAGCTGTAGCAGCATAGGCAATTTTTAGAGGCTATGGCCGTCATCAGCAATTTCACTGCTTGTGATGTAGACTTCATACATCTCTTAGCCAGTTGTTAACTCACAATGAAGGAGTTTCATTATCAGTCGGCCATTAGAATGCCTTACAACCGGATAAGTGTTGGTTTGATTGCAGAGGCATTCAGTGGGGACAAGATAAGTGCTTAGCGTGACTAAGAGAGTACAAATTGGCACAGAGAGTTCTCCTGGAGAGGGAGGGATGGATGGGAGGAGGCACGGGGAGGTGGAGGGAGGGGGTAAAAATAACCTGGGGCTGACAGAAGAGGAAGGGGACCCTTTGAAACTGATGATTTAGCAGACAGCCTCTTCTTTCCAGGAAGATCTTGCAGGGAGGAAGGAGAGATAGAGGTAGAGAGCGTGAAAGATCTAGACAAACAGACAGGTAAATAAATAAAGTCGTCTTCCTTTGCCGTGCCTTGTGATCCCAGTTTCTGTGATGGTTTTACTTCATCTAAACGATTTTATGTTGTTCTGAAATGTGTTCAATGAACTCAAAAACGCACTGTCTACAAGGCGTCTTTGCTTCTTTGTCCTTAAAAAGTTGATGTCGCTCTACGGAGCAAAATAGAAATACAAAGCCCAAAGTTGGGATGCTGCGTAAAATGTAAATAAAAACAGTATGCCATGATTTGCATGTACTTTTCAATTTGTATTCAGAATAGAGTACAAAGCCAATATTTAATGTTCAAACTGATATTCAAACTTTATTGTAATTGGTAAATATATACTCATTCTGAATTTGATGCCTGCAGCACATTTGAAAAAAGTTGGGGCAGGGGCAACAACAGACTGGGGAAGTTATGGAACGTTCAAAAACACCTGTTTGGAACATTCAACAGATAACCGGATGAAGTGGTAACAGTTTAACACAAATCTGCAAGGAATTTAGGGATTTCAGGGTAGATTGTATTTGGAAATTGTGGACATCATGTCCTCTGGGCTAAAGAGGAGAAAGACCATCCAAATTGTTACCAGCACTATCTGTGAAGGCCCCTGTCCTTCTTTGGAACATGTTGCAAGCATCAAATTCAGAATTCAGTGTGCAAAAAACAATGAAATGCATCAGTTTGAACCTAAAAAATCTTGTTTTTGTACTGTATTCAGTTGAATAAAGGTCAAAAAGTATTTGCAAATTTTGAATTCTGTTTTTATTCACATTTTACACAACGTTCCAAATTGGGGTTTGTATATTGATGTATGGTGCATTCAAATTATAGCCCTAAAAACACACTGTCTTGAGAATTAGCCTACTGTTTAATTAGTTGTCATGTGAGTAAAGAAAGCAAAGCAGCTTTTCCTTTGTTCTCTGACATAATATAAAGATTTTCTTTGTAAAGTCCTCGGCTTTGTAGCGGGCTCAATGTTAAATACACTGACAGTTTTCTAGTTAGCAGCGTGGGAGCTCCGGGGGAGGGAGAGGGCACAGAGCACAGGATGGAGGAAGGAAGGGAGAGGAAACCACTTTAGATTGTAAAGGATTTCCATTTCCCAAAGACAAGCGCCCTCCCTCTCACTGTCTCCATGTCTCCTGCCTTTTCTCCGCCTCCCCCCTCCCTCTCTCTTTGCTCATCTCATTCTTCTCGCCCTCTCCCCCAGACTCACTGCCTCCCCCCATTCCTCCTTAGCTCTGTCTCTCCTTCTCCCCTCTGTACTCGCTTAGCCCATTCTAATGGCCCAAGGCCAGGAACTCTGGGAGCTCAGGAGATTAGATGGGAGCTAGGGATGTGTGTGTGGGTTTGTGTGTGTGAGTGCTCATGTTTATCTGTGCTTCCATCTGTGTCTATGAGTGCATATGAGTGTGAATTCACGTGTGTGTGCGCGCGCGCTTCATAATAAATGTTTTCATTCACGAGTGAAATATTTGTCAGGCCTGACTGAGCAAGATGAATTTTCATCACTGTGTCATCATAAGGCCACAGATGGGAGGGACAGGGCACAAATCAGAAGGATTATATAATTCACAGATATTATTTTCACTCTTCTGTTCACTGGAAAAATCCTTATCAACGTGCCCAGAAGAGCTATCACTGACATACACATGAGAGGAGTTTTTACTGAACTAAAGAAGGTAGGTTGTAGGGCATAGTAGAGATGCACCCAAGTCTGAATATTTTATTTAAGAAAGGACAAATAATGCGATGGAAAGAGATATTTCTTCTATCCAAAGTTGCTCATTTTTATTTGTAAAATGTCAGCTCCATGATTACCTCAACATAGTTTAAAAAGTATCCATCCACTTTAACCAATCAACGATTTCACTGGTGGACTCAAGGGGCAGGCAGTGTGGCAATCGCCCACTGTGGTCCCCCTTCAGATTTGAATAAAATGCTGCAAATGCTTAGATGCCCCCATGATGGATAAAACATGAAAAGTGCCATCTAGTGGCCCAGTGATCAAAACAACTTGATTAAATGTCCTCCAGAGTGTCCCGTCAGTGCAGAAAACTTGATAAAGTGCACTCTAGAGCACCTTTCTAGTGGACTAAATTTGAAGTGCCCTCCTGTCCTTCCAGTGGACAAAACATGACAAGGTGCCTTCTAGAGTGCCTTTCTAGTGGATAAAATATGATTAGGGCCTCTCTAGGTGTCCTTACAATGGACAAAACACGATAGAGACCCTTTAGAGTGGCTAAATGTCCAAGACAACATGAGAAAGTGGCCTAGGGTGCTGTTCAAGTGGACAAAACATGGCAAGATTCATTCCAATTTTCAGCACACTGGTGCCCTTTTTATTTAATTTTTTGCCCCTGCCCCTCAGCCTGAGTCTGCCAGTAACTGATTTAATGCACCATACTGATTCCCTTCAATCAAGGAAATTTGTGCCTTTATTGTGGAGTTTCTATTTCCAATGCAATTCTTTCAACTTATAAACCTTTTTTTTTCAGTTCCTGACTTTTGAGGAGAATGAGGTAATTTCCCCATTGTCGTAAATTTCCCTGTTGTAGGACTAATAAAGGAATGTCTTATCTTAGGATTATTGCAAATATACTAGTCCTCTATCTGAATACAAATACAGAGACAGATAATTTTTTGGTTGAACAGATACAGATACAGATGCAAATAATGACTTCTCTGTGCACTTCTAGTGTAAAGGCTATATGGAAATTAACAAATTACATGTTGGGCAGATGCACGGCGTAATGGTTTGGGAAACTGCTCAGCAGCTTGGAAGGCAGGCGCCTGCTCACATCAAACATTCATCCAGCTGAAGTGTCCTTGAGCAAGACAATGAATCCCTACCAGATCCTGGGGTGTGTCTGTCGCTGATACTTGAACTCTGACATCAGTGGAGAGAAATAAATGTTCAGAAAACACAGATCTCCTTGAATGACAAATACAGTCAAAACAAATGGCGAATTTCAAGGCTATCACACCAAACTAGTCAATAAGATGAGCACTTGGAGAAAAAAAATGTCCCTATCATTCATGCCTCTGGATGGGTGAATGATGTGACATATTATTCTGGCCAAGCTGAAACTCGGACGAGCTAAAATGTGCAGGGCAGAGCTAGATTACATGCCAACATCTACAACAACTCAATATTTTATTTAGAGATCATGTACAAGGCTCTTGAGGCATGGACTCAATTTTCTGGTACTGTAATACTGAGGACACGTTTGATATGAGCTACACAGTTGATCAGTAAATCACAGTAAACAGAGCAGCTCCAAGATGTGGCTCTTGGTTACATTGCAGATTAAAGTCTCAAGCCTCTAGTTTAATGGCCGTAAACTGGTGCAATCTGCCGATTACACCAGTACAGAGCTACAATTTCACTCTACAGGATGTCCTATTAGCACCAGAAGTTACCACCACTGATTATGAATATCCCACTGACTGTGCTCAACTTAAAAAAAATAAACTGTAATAAAATATGATACTACTGCGCTATGTAAGTTAAATTAAAATAGATAGAAAAAGTTTTTGTGTGCAGTTTTTTTTCCCAAGGTGGCAAAGTCATGACCTGCCCTGCTCTGACTCTGATTGGCTAGTACTCATTACCTTCATTGGTTTGGTTTGGTTACACTACAGTAGTTGATTTCATTAGGCATAAATACAGGATTGAGTGACAGAGTAATATGATGAGTTGCTAACATTTTTTAAAGCATTCTAGTTTTGATATAAAATTAAATAAGTTACATTTATTTAAATTAATTAAATTACATTAAAAAATAATTTTAAAGTCATGCTACATTATACATTACTTTTAATATTATATTTTACTTAATCTCAATCAACAATGCTTCATCTTACTATACACAATATTGCCTCTAGCACACACAAACACACACACACACAGTGAAACAACAAACTATAAATTTTAATTTGTTTGGAGTAGCTTTACTTTGTATAAACCTAAACTTTTACATCCTAGACGGATCTAAATAATTGAAAATTGCCTATAAAGGGCCCAGGTTATTGATGCTGAGTATAATTATATTCTTTTATGTGGACCTGCCGTGTCATTGAACCCCTGCTGCCATCATAACACAGAAACATAATAATCCATAATGAATTTCACACTTAATTATTACAAAGGCGGAGATGGAAATGTTTAACTAAACTACTTAACAAATGAACAATGTTAAATGAGTCCCTCTGAAGGAGTCACAATGCTGTCGTGGAGCTTTATGCTCTCGTAAATATAATTTGTTTTATGTAGTGGCTGATGGATCTCAATAATGAAGTGAAACTTTATATGATATTATGTTAAGCTCTGATAAAGTTTGGTGTCATAAGTTCATTGTCATCACATTTTAGAAGCCACCTTATATGTCCTGAAAAGAGTTCTTTACCAGTTTGGTTGTCAAAATTATGGGCACTTGAAAAACAAACAAACAAACAAACAAGCAAACAAACACCAATGGCTCTCAGTTGCAGAGTAGTAGCAGGTAATGTAGCCTCATGCTGCAAGCCTCAAGCAGAAATAAAGAGTTGTCTTCTGAGGTCTGGTAAGTTCACTTCTTTCTAACTCCACGCCCTCAAGTTTTTTGTAAAATTCAAACTCATATTCTTCAGAGCCAACCGATGCGAACTCAGGTGTCATCACTTGAGGCATTGGATCATATTATGGTATTTTGATGAGCTACCTGTAGAGCTGCAAAAGGCTTTTTAAAATTGGTGGAGTTCCCCTTTAAAGCACCAGCTTTATCAATAAAGTCACTGTATTTCAACAGCCATATGCTTTGTAGGTAACTGTTGAACAACTGCCATCATAAGGCTTCTGTTTTGTTTTGGTGGTGATTGAATTATCCATTATGAACTGTGTTTTGGGTTTTATTTCCTCACTAATTACATGGACAGTCTACAGTTAAACAAACACCCATTAGATAAAGTGTGAGATGGAAGATATGAAACGTGTCAAAATTTTCTGGAATAAAATGAAAGCACCCTGCCAGGCTTCTGATGAATACTGTATGTTTGTGCATTCACAATTAGTTCAACTGTTTCGGTGTGGTCCTAATTAGATAGATATAGATTTAAATAAACTATGCATGCATGTGCAAGCATGCTTGCATATATTTATGAATCTGTTTTCTCAGCATATGTGTGTATCATGCTTGTCTGGATCTATGTTTGTCAGTGTTATTAATGTGTGCATATTATATGTGTACGTACCAGAGTAAGAACTTGCATGTCTGTTCCTGTTAGCCTATTTTGGCTAAATTATGGGTTTCTCATTAGCAACAGTATAAATATTTGCATGTGCGGTACGTATCTTGCTGTGAAAGCAGCTTGCTGCCTTTGAACAATAAAAAATCATCTGCTTATCAGCAAAACAGAGCGTGCATGGCTCCAAATCCTGGAAAAGACCGTCAGACAAGAACAGATGTTAGGAGTGAAGTGCCTGTGTGTGTGCAAGCAGTAGTGTATTCCCTCATTCTTAACATGTTTACATTTAGGATTGTAATAAGTGAGGCTTTTGAAATGTGGATCAGTTAATTGTGTTAACACGCAGCCCACTCAAAACTACAGCTGGAATTTCAAAGCTGCTGTGCTTTCCCAACATTTCTCCCATTGGCTTCTTGTATGCGTATCAATCTCTCTCTTTATTAGTCTCTCTCATAAATACACAGGCAGGACCATCCTTGTACTAACAGGCTCTCAGCTTTGCTCGCATATACAACACACACACTTGCATGCAAACTGTCATCCACACTGCAGACAGGCTTTGTCTCTTTTTGTCTACTTGACATCTATTTCTAGCCCCACCCATGTGACCCAGTAAAACAGGGCGTATTTCTGAAAGTAGAGATTGATATGTGTGTGTTCAGACCTTTTGTCTTCCAGTGCTTCCTGTAGGGCCCGACCTAGATCGCCAGAGCGTCAACAATTTGACAGATAACACTGTCCACATATACACACACACACACTCACACACACACACAAAATGACGCAGATCTTATCGCAGTAAAACTGACTGATGCTCATTCTCTTTGCATCTTTATTTCTTGAACAAGCCTCTGAATCACTTTAATCGCTGCATTAAACATAGAGAATTTTTCTTGATGTCACTGGTGCAGAGCTGCACATTATTGACCACTACTATAGGAACCCTGTATGCACTGACAGATTTAGTGTTGTTCAGGGACAAAATGAGCTCACATGCAATGCAGTAGGATAATAAATGTTAGACAACAGGAAGACAGCAGATTTTACATGTGAAACTAAAGGAGTCACAATACACATGGTATTACAAAGTGGGAGGTGGGCCAGACGAACAGATTGAGGGGAGGCTCAGTGAATGGAAATGGAAGTTATTACATTAGTTATTACATTGGTTATAAAGAGGAGATCACATACATTTATAATAATAAATGTGTGTGTTTTGGTTAAAGAGACAATT
Organism: Lutjanus campechanus; assembly: GCA_027495735.1. NCBI lineage: Eukaryota > Metazoa > Chordata > Actinopteri > Lutjaniformes > Lutjanidae > Lutjanus > Lutjanus campechanus. The sequence continues at coordinate 18,656 of JAJHUR010128121.1, forward strand.
AGAGTCACACAGATATCTTGGTTGGCTGATATTAGTGGCCTGATATTAGCCTAGCACAGCTATATCGGTATATATTGGTATCTGTGCATATGTTGTCCATTGCATGTTGTTTTTATTTTCTTATTTTTTATTTTTATAGGCAGCAGGGATTTTCAAAGTGTGAGACTGTGGGCCGCCCCTCAGACATATCTTGAGAAAGACGCTCTCACCCTCCTCAGTTTACTTGCTTCCTGGATGTCTATGAGACCATGATTATGTTATTTGATATTATAGACACTTGACGGTTGAGCCAAGATACTCTAATATTACTGTTTGACATAACTTCAAACTACTCCAAAGACATGAAAACGGTCTGTCTTAAAGCTTTTATTAATTGTATGGGAAAGTGTGAAAACAGAAAAATTCCCCCAAACTACTATACCTGTGGTAGAGTCCAACCAATACAGGATTTTTGAGGCCAATACAGAATAAAAAAATTCTAATATTACTGGTAGTCACTGGTATTTTTAACAATTGTAAATGACTGTCAATGAAAAACATAAATGACACAACTTGAATTTAGTAAAGGGGTAAAATATGCATAAAATGCTGCCTAAAAAACTAAATAATAATAATATTTAAAAAAGATCATAAAAACTAACACCAGTAAATCCCAATGTTAGATTTTTTTTATTCCCTAATATCAGTATTGGCCTCAAAAATCCAGTATCAGTCAGGCTCTACCAGACATATAGTTATTTAGGGGAATCAGAAACTTATAAATGCCTTTGGACAGAACTTTTTTATGTATCTGGTGTAGTCTGAAGTTATGTTAAACAGCAATATTAGACTATCTTGGCTTAATTGTTGCATGTCTGTGGGATCAAATAATATAATCATGATCCCATAGACATCCTGGAATTGAATGAAACTAAGCAAGTAAGCCAAGAGGGGCGAGGGTCACCTTTCTCCAAGATTTTTCTGAGAGGAGCCCACACCCTGGTATAGAATATATCTACAGAGAATGCATGGTGAGCAGCCATTAATGCACTAAAAAGACATTAGAGTCATTACAAATCACAGACATGATTTCATTAAGAAGAGCTGTAGCACACGGAAACTTGTGCAGACATTAGAGGATCTTTTGGATCATAAACAGGATGGCAGGAGTTACTGTTATGACACCAATTCTGTTGATGTTCTGTGCTAAAACACATTTAATGGGGGAACTAGCAGCTTTCATTAGATACGTGACCTGACTTGATTTTGACACATTTATAGGATTTATGCAGTGTTGGAAACAAAATGCAGGCTTGGATATCTGACAGAAATGAACACTGGCTGGTTTCGTTCAGTAATAATCAGAACAACCTTAACTGTTAATCTTTTTCCTCTGTTTGTTTCTCCTGTGTTGTGTGTTTACAGGCTATGGCTTTGTGGACTTTGACAGCCCTGCAGCAGCCCAGAAGGCTGTGGCCTCGCTCAAAGCCAGCGGAGTCCAGGCACAGATGGCGAAGGTAAGCCTCACCCCACCCTTCAGTCTCTGACCTGCTTTCCTCGTTGTTATCGAGGTGTTTTGTTGTGGCGTTATCCTCCAGGTAGACTCAATCACTGTCTGTGAACCCTGGAGAGAGCCGATGGTGTCGGTGGTGATGATGATGATAAAGACGCCGGTGATGGTTGATGTTATTTGCGGTCACAATAATAATAGTGACAACAGTTGTGCGATGTTGATAATCATGATAACGATCACCAGATTCACTGTATGTCACTGTTGCATTGATTCATGTGAGACTGATAGGTGCTGCACTGATTAAGTCAATGATGAGATTATTGATTGAGTCCGTATAGAGTTATTGATTAACGACTATGGCCGTGATGAGATTATTGATCAAATCCCCGAAAAGATGGGAGAAAGGATGGAGCGGATGATTTAGATGGCTGAGCCAGTTTCCTTTTATTTTATATTCTTTACCAGCTGCGACAGCATGGGTGCTATTGTTTTCACCCTGTGAGTCTGTGTGTGTGTGTACATGTGTGTAGGGTGAGACAATGGCCCACATTCATTTTAAGTTGCGGATCACTATAGCCCAGTTTCTGTCATTCCTGTCCTGTCCACTCGAAGCAGGCTATCATACTGAGACGCACGGCTACAGATTCAAAAATGCCTTTGCAAAGGCGAAACAGCTGGTGTGCCTGTCAAGCAACATAGGCCCCCTATCAGCACACTGATGAGTGATGCAACTCTGTTCCTTGTGCTGAAAAGTTGAGAATATTTTAGCTTTATCCACATCTAAAAATGCAATGAAAAAAATCATTGTGTGGTTCAGAGAGGTGCAAACACCAGGCATGCTGTACCATAGGAAAACAATGGTTTTGCTGGCATAGTGTCTCTAACGGTGCATCTCTGCGAGATCACTCCGTAAAAATTAGGTATAACTAGAGACCAACTTGTGATGGGATCACATCAGTCCTCAGTAGTCATTACTTTGGACCACACCCATCTGTGAACTTCATTTTGATCTCAGCTAAGAGTCATGACTACATCTTGCATGGTTGTGATACTATTACGTTGACAACATCTGTCAATAGACTGACGCACACACACACACAAACTTGCCAAAGTACTGAAAATCGCCCTGGTGGTAGTTCCCACTACAGTAGGTGTCTCCAGGACCACATTTTGCAACACTGACTCACACACAGACTCACCAGTTACATTTTTGCAGAGTACTCATGGGTCGGAACATGAACATGATGATGAGAATCGTGGCTGGTGTGATTCCAACATAAGACAGCCTCTAGTTCTTTCCTTTTTTGGTCTTTCTTTCACTTATTTGTGATGTCCTCCTCATGTATTTTCTTCTCTAATGCTAATGATCATCCGCATTTGTGTTTGTAGTTGTAGGTGTGTGTGTGTGTGTGTGTGTGTGTGTGTGTGTGTGTGTGTGTGTGTGTGTGTGTGTGTGTGTGTGTGTGTGTGTAGCTGGCGGTTGTATGCAACAATGCTGTGCCAAAACATGTGGGCCTAACCAGCACAATCACATTATCCTTCAATGCGTGTGAGAGAAAGACACTGAATAGCCTGCCTTCTCTTTCAGATTCATTAAAGCTGTATCGCTGCATACTTCCTTTTATAAATGAGAGAGGAGTGCAATTAAAATGGGCCAGTCTTCAGGCACCAGGAGCATCCCATTGAATTAAACAGCAGCAAGCCTCTGAGCCACCTTTGCCTTGCTCTTCTATTAAACCTCTTTTCATTAGACTTCCATCTCTTATTTTGTTCCTAACTGCTTGGGGGGGCATTTGGAAGAGCAGTGTTGATGTGTTTAGCTGTTATTAAAGAGAGAAGAACCCTCGACTCCTTGGAGATTGAGTTTTCCGGAGGGATGGAATGGAGGGCAAGGAGTCAATTCCAAATGAAATTACACAGACTTCTTACTGTTTCATGAACTAATTATGCACAGAGCTGCTGATGTCCCAGCTAACTTTCCTGAATCAGGGTGCAATGAGAAAGTCAGTCTCCAAACCACTGATGTTGGATTTCCAGCTGGAGCCTCTAACATTTTGTAAGATGAGCAGCTTAATTGGGGTTTGACAAAATCTTGGTTTTAACACATTCAATACCAATTAGAGTGACTCAGACATATTTCATCCCATGCTACTTCCCACATCTTCCTCAGAGTACACTGCAGTTTTGTAATTTAGCTGGGACAGAAACTTCTGTTTGTTTTAATCTGTAAGATTGACGGCCTTTCTATCAAACACAGCGAGGTGAGAGGTGAGAGAAAGAACACGATTAGCTTTTATAAAAAGAGAGACGAGCCATCTAAGAAAGGTGAATATCAGTTATTGGGGGAGAGGGAAGATTTCAAGAAAGAATTGGAGATAAAGCTGTACTGATCTGACACTGAACATCACCACCGAGCCTGTGGTGGACTGAAACACTGTGTCACACATAGTACAATAATGTGTTCACAGCAGGAACTTTCTCCAGGGACGTGAAACCTTTGGAGGAACTTAGCTTGTTTCCATTGCAGGGTCCAGGGTCTAAACTGAGCTCCAGGGAAATTATCTTACCCCCCAAAGAAGTTCAAGCTTGGAGTGTATTACTTCCAAAAGTACGAGAACTTTGGGGGTGTGGCTTGCAGCACTTAAGATTTCTGTTTGGTGCTCACAGCATTTTGTATCATGGAGTTACAGAAGAAAGCTTACCCCAGATAGACCCACAACAAACTCCAGGCCTGTGTTGTAGTATAGTAGCCATTGTTTTTTCATACAGCAGCAGACTAATCTTTGACAAATTTGCCTTGCCTTTGTCCTCATACGTTTGTAGACCATGGTGGAAGCACAGACAGCAAACTGAAGGAACCTTTTAGTTCCTTCAAAAGTTGTTACTGGGACGAAAGGTTCCAGGTACTTTGGGTGGAAACATGTCTGATGTGAAAGTCCTCTATTCAGCCAAGCATGTGCTCAACCTTAAGTATCTGAAAAACATGTGATGTTGGACAATAACTCATGTTGGCTAAAAGTGATGCATGTATGTATATATGATTACAAAGGTAAACAGGTCCACAATGCACAAATCACACATATACAGCCTTAAAACGATAAAATAAACAGTTTTACCACAAACTAAAGGTGACACAAGTGGACGTTTTTCTTTTTGGACTGTGGCAGAGGTTTTGACAGGAGATTCTATATCCTTAATCTTATTGATAAAACAGCAAATACATTTGTGCAGTCAAGAGTAGCAGGGAGAGAAGCAGAAATAGTTTTATCAGTGGCTTCAAGTAAACCTCTGTCTTTACTGGTGAAAATATTTACAGTTTGTAGCTCTCACATCCTTAATCTTAACATTATAACAGCATAAAAGCTCCACCAGGCAGAAATAGTCGGCATGGAGCTCAGTCAATTTCCACGTTTTCTCCACTTTTCTTCAGTCACACTTAAAAGGTGAATATCATCATTTATCCACGTAGCAGAGTTAACACCTGAGGTTTTCACACTCTCTCACAAAGGGGGCTATATTATCTAAAATTGAGAGATGCAATTTATTAAAAGATCTCACTTAGTGTAAGGGGAGATGGGTGAGATTAGAATGAAAAACAGGTGTGAAAAACATGTATATGGAGTCAGTGTTAAAGGTGTGACCTGTAAGCAGGTTTACACAGTCATTAAGTTCAAATTCAGTAGAAACATAAGTTATATAAATCCATCCATCCTTTACATAAATGTTATATAAATCATACAAAGATTAAAAATATATTAATCTTCAGATAGGATTAAAATTAATACATTTCAATACACCTAAGAACTCACAGCTAATGTCATTTACATGTTAATTAAAATCTCCCACCAAAATGATTTTATTAGGCCTATTAGTGTAGTCAGGACATCAGAGTAGAGCCATTTGTTCCTAGAGGACAAACTGTGTTATTTCAATAGTATCCAAACGTCACTGCTTGACCCAGACATCCTTGGAGTGCAGACTACACTGGAGCCTGGCACTGATCAGTGATTGGTGCATACTACTCTGTCTGCTGCCAAATTTAAGCTCAAATGAGAAAAGCCTTAGTTCTTTGATGAGAAGTATACATTAAGCATAAAGAAATTATTTTTAGTGGACATTGATTGGACGCACCAGCCTTTTTTTCATGGCTGTGTCAAGCCTCGAGCAGAACTTGCAGTTTCAGAGGATTCCCTCTGCGGGACTTTGGTGCTCTGCAGCATCGGATGGAAAGTGATCGTTGTTTCAGCTGTATCAGGACAAACCTAGTCTAGGAACCAGAAAAATCTGCAAGCTCATGTTTAATATGCTCTGGCAGATAGGTCTTGCCACTCTCCTGTTCGGAGCCCTGGATTTCCTATGGGCCAATCATAAGCGTTTATTTCACATTGAGCAGAATTTATATGATGACTGACAGAGGAGCCTCACCGGTCCAGACTTCGACATGCATTTTGAACACAACACACCAGCCTCACAAAACTCAGATGAAACTGTCAAACAGGCAGTGCTGAGCAAAAATGAATCAACATTCTGTTTCTTGACTGCCTATTCTCCCCTCAAATGTTTTCTGAATCACATTTTAGTGTGCTGCTCAGCTGTGATTTGAGATAGTTTGGACCATGCACCACCCCGACTTGCATGTGTTGCTCAGTGCTACATCACACGTTCCATTGCTCTGATGAGTTGTAGGTCTAACCACTTGCATCCAGATGCGTTTTGGTACCTTGGTAATTGAATATGAACTGACAGACCCCAGACTAAAGGCCTTTTTCGCATCAGATGCGTTTCTTTTGTGTAGTTATTTTGCATGTTAATAATATTTTTTGAACCTCTATGCAGCTAAGCTTTCGCAATAACAGTGGGTTTTGGCTGGGTGACATTGCAGCATTTATTTATTTTTTTCTGTTTTATTACATTAAAGGAGCCCCAGGTCATGTCCATTTGATGCTGATTGCATCTTTTTCTCTGTGGCACAATTTCTTTTAGAAGCTTTTTAATTTACTTAAAATCTTGTCATGCCTTAAATTTTTTGAATAAGAAACATTTGCAATTTCATGCCATTTATTTGTGTCATTTCTTGGTGTGTAAAGACCTTAATTCTAATAATGCCAGGCTAGGACAAACCAGTCAATGCCAGAAATGTTGAGAAGATTCACCAGGAAGACATCAGGGCCGGAAAACAGTTCAGTAGTAACATATAGTATGCCTAATGAAAGGTAGTTTCAGGCCACTTCCAAGTCTTCCAGAGCTGCTTTGATCCTGTAGTCTGCATTAGGCTTTAGTTGTACCTTTTCCTCTACTTCCTTGAACTTGTGCACAGACCATGGCACACGGGGGAAAGGACTGCCGCCAAGGCCTCAGTGTGTCTGGCCAGGAACATAAATACTTGCAGGCCTCTTCCATACACATGGGCTGGCTTGGCTCGACTCAGTTTGACTCGATGCGTCAGCAGCACAGCAGGGATTTACATCTCCATTACAACAGTGCGTGAAGGTGTGTCTTTACCTAACAACGCACTTGTCTTGAGTCAATGTTTAAAAGCAGTGGGCTGATCCATGACTGTGACTAGTGGTCAAAGGAACATCTGTAAAACCGGGGATAAACACATTTAATTTCCTATAAATTCCTCACAATATAAAGTCCCCCATTGTTTTTGTTGTGTGTTTTCCATCACACTGCACTGCAGGTAAAGAAGTTGTTTACCTGTTGGAGGTGAGCTGTTTGCAGAGGTGCAGTAAGAGCTTGTTGTTTTCAGCTCTTCTTCTAACACCTTACTATGGTTGTTTCTGCTTGCGCTCTTTCTCCCTGCTAGACTTGAGTAGCCACTAACAAAGCTCTGCTAATTCTGTGAACACATTTAATTTTGTATAAATTCTTCACAATAAAAGTCTCCCATTATTTATTATAAGCATTTTATTATGAAGTAGCAAAATCAGAAAATGTTGGGATTGATCAGCAGTAAGTTAAAAAGAGTCCTATACAGCTGAAAGTGAGCATGGAGCAGTAAAATAAAGCAAATACCTGAAAGTACAAACATGGATGCAGCAAAGAAACTTTAAACCACAGAGATTCAAGAAGCTACAAAAGTACAGAGAGCTGAACACAGTGAGAACATCTTTTTCACCGTGGCATGGTTTGACTCGACACAGACAAAAGTACCCATGGAAAACCAGAGGCACCCATATCCTGAAAAAGGAGGGTTTTCCGCGATAGAGGAGTGACTGTGATGAGGAGCTAGATAACAAACATCCCAGCTCCAGATACTTTGTGAATTAGCTGATTCAGCACCATATGAATACATACAGACAGAAAGGAATTAACAAACAGTGTCGAAGCCAAGCACAGCTACTGTCCTGTACATCATGTGAGGGATAAAGGGGGGGGATGTGCTGCCTGTGAGGCTAAACTCAGGGCAAGAAGTTTAATATATCTTAAAATACCAGTAGGAGAGCAGCACGCACCTGTATATCTCACAGTGTGAGAGGTCTGAAAAATCTGAAAAACTTCCAACCTCAAAGTTAACCATGATTAGAGTAACTTCCTGACATTACCCATGAATTAATTAGAGCACAGTTGAAGCCAGATTAGACGGTTTGTGTATATATAATTGTATTCACTGTGAGAAACCTTTTTCCATTAAACCCTGCAGCTCGCACTGACATCTTCTTTGTGAAAGGTGCATGTTTTGGTTGTGAAATAAACGAGACAAGAAGAAAACACAGCAAGCTGAGATGTGAAGAGAGAAGAGAAACTCTGTGTGTGTGTGTGTGTGTGTGTGTGTGCGTGTGTGCGTCGTACACGTCGTACTTCCTCAGTCTTCTTGGTAATTACTGTTGACCTGAAAGATGATTACTGCTACAGCTGTACTCCCCCTCTCTCTTTCCTGCTCACTCACAGTTAGTTTTGTCTCCTTGTCTCATTCTCACTTTCTCTCTTTGTAAGTGTATCTGTACTTTGTGAACACTTTATAGACACTGGAAAATCAATCCAATATAGCCCTCTGACTATGCAACTTAGGGTCTTATGTACATATTAAACATCTAAAATGATTAGAAATGAGTTTTAATCCAAATTGAAAGCATCACAAAATCATGTTTTATTTTACATCACTTGTCATGTCTTAATTGGTAGACAAAGTTGATTTTCTTTTTTAAAAAAAAAGCAAAATTTAAAAAAGATCACAATGATAATTAACATGCAAAATAAATAATATAGTTGTTTTTTTTTTAATGCAGCCATATCTGTATTATACTATATTTAGTCATTAGTAACATGAGGTTTCTCATTTTCTTTTTCACAAAAACAGAAAAACTTACCCTATAGCCTCATACTTTGACTGATGTGAGAATTTCTATGGATTTGGACATGGCCCAGCTATTACATGAAGTGACAATGTGAAGTGAAATTCCACGCTTCAGAAAATATTCAGAAAATTTCAACCATAGCTGTCAGACAGCCCATCGGAAGATGGGGAACTGAAGCCACCATTTATGCTCTCTTCAAATCCACCAGACTCCTTTGAATAAAAAATTTACCTCACAGAACTTGCAAGTTGCTGAACTCTGCCTCCTCAGTCCACAGCAGGCAATGTTCTTTCAGATTCAAATTAACACAATTAAACACCAAAGTCACACAATAACACAAACATGCTAACCAATCAAGGCAGCTGTAAACCAGCAGCTCCTGTTCTTTAAGGTAAAAAATACTGTCAAAGAAGTCTGGTGGCTTTGAGGAGAGATGGTGAATAAAATTTCCTGTCTGAAATGACTGTCTGACAGCAAAGTAAAATGGTGAAAATATTTTAAATATAACATACACTTAAACTGATTTTTTTTAAGGTTATTCTTTATTTAGGTAGCTAAAATCAGGTGCACTGCACCTGTCTACAGCAGTCCATTGTTTACCTTCTGTGTTAGGACTCCTGAGGAAGATGCCAATCAAAATGTGATCTGCCTCACCTACACATTTTTGGGAAAGTAACTACATTATCTAATAGTTTAGAGTCAAGAGGTTTTTTTTAAAATATTTGGATGCTTAATGAGTCACCAAACCTTAATATCATACATGCATTTCACTATTTAAAGCCAATTTTTTTCAGAGATTTTTTAGGGAATTTTTAAATCATTTGCACATTAAAAGTTATTCTATCACACAGACCACTTCACACAGGTGTGTGATTAGGATGTGTCATTTTTTAGAGTTTATTCATTTTTTTCCCTATTCCCTATTTTTTTGTTTCTTATTCTTTTCCTTGTGTCCATGAATCCTGCAGTGACAAAAGCCAATTACTTGCTGGACTTGCAGAAAAACAAGTGTGCATGTGACTGTTTAATTCGTGTGACATCTTGTCATGACAATAGATCGATCTTTGCCTGCAAAAATATTCAGAATTGTAAAATTGCTGCGTATTAAAATTCACATCAGGTGCTACTTTTACCATGCAAACACAAAAATGCACACTCTCAGTGTGAGAACTGTGTTTGTGTGTGTGTATGTGTGTGTGTGTGTGTGTGTGTGTGTGTGTGTGTACAATAACTGTTACAGAGGACCAAGGTCACTATGCTAATTAGAGAGATGGTACCACTGGCAGTGACACTTCACACCTCCCTCCCTTCTTCTCTTTTCTGCATCTCTCCTCCACTTTGTCCTTGGTACCTCTTGCCTTTCTTTCCCCTTCTCTGTCTCTCTTTTCTTTTTTACCTCCCCTTCATCCCTCTTTTTTCAGGCTAGTTTCTCTTCATGTGACCCCCCCACAACCTCCCCATCCTCTCTCCTCCTCTTTTCCCCACAACTCTCTCCCCTCTCTGTAAGTGTGAGGGTGTGTGTGTGGGTGTGTGCGTGTGTTTGTCTGCAGCAGGTGCTGCAATACCTCCTCCAGAGTCATTAGTTACAGGGTAGAGTGAGGACAGAGAGTGACGGATAGAGCAAAGAAGATGGGCAGGGGTCTGTGTGGGTTGTGTGATGAGTGAGAAAGAGGGGCACACACACGGACACGCACAGATAAAGTGAACTTTGTTACATGACTGTCATTTATCAGCCCTGATTAAACTGTTGGGTTAGTCCAGTTTGCTTGTTCTTTCTTTCTTTCTTTCTGTCTTTCTGTCTTTCTTTCTTGTCTTTCGTCTGTCTTGCGTGTGGTGTGTCTGATAAAAGCCAGATGCCTAATGTTTTCTTGACATGGTTTACTGATGTATCCAGTGTGTGTGTCTGTACATGTGTGCTAGCTTGCATCTGTCTGTATATACTCTGTGTGTGTGTGTGTGTGTGTGTGTGTGTGTGTGTGTGTGTGTGTGTGTGTGTGTGTGACAGCCGAGGTTAGGATGGGAAGGAGAGGACAACAGAGCCAACTGACACATGAAAAAAGATGAGCGGAGACAAAGACATAGACTGGAAGACATGAGCATCCCTCTCGCCCTGCTTTCTGCTTGTCTATCACTATCATATCTTTTTCTTTCTTGAAACTGTGCACCTTTCCTTTTCCTTTTCCTCCTCTTTCACCCCTGTTTGTTCAAATGTGTTTGTTTTCTTTTTGTTTTTTTTCCTCTGTGCTGTTCTCTTTTTTTCTGTTCCTCCTTCGCCTGTTTCATCTTGCTCCTTTTCCCCTCTTTCTGCCTCTCTCAGCCAGATATAATAAACTACCCTTTCCCAAGCCAGAATATACAGTATAATGTGGAATTTGGTAGTGCTCTGCTTTCTAAAGCAAACTCATTCAGCTTCATTTGAAAATGAGAAGACCTGCAGTAATAGTGCTGCTGTGATATGTCTTCAGTTTTCTGATCTGTTGTGAAATTTAGAATCATCATCTCAGATCCCACTTAACCAGCTAAATTATTATAAAAAATATACAACCATGGCAGAGGTGACAGACAGGATGCATTGTTTAGATATAGCACTGCCATATGTTGTTGATACTGCAGGCTAATTAGAATGAGAATTCTCTCTTTTTGTGTAAGGAAGTACAAACTCTAATGATACTACAGTTAGTAATTTTTCAAAAGAGAACAAATACATTTGAGTAATTCTTTGATATTCAGGTTTGAAGATAATAAAGTCTCGATATTCAATCAATGATTAAACTAGAATCACTTCAAATTACAACCAATCAAAATGAATCAAGACGAAAAATGTGATGAAAATTAAAATATTCTGTTCCTCCTTCTGCTGAGGACACCCTCCAACACACCCAAGGACCCCTGTTGGTCCCTGAACCAGAGTTGGAAAACTTGTTATAGTGTACAAATGTTAAAAAATGTTTGTATTCACCTCAGAATGTGGAATCTATACCAACTAGCTTCCACTCAGAAAGTAAAAGCTAGTTAGGCCAGCTAGCTAATGTAAGCACTGATTTCCACAAGATGTTGTTTTTACCAGGAAGATTTTGCCTCTGGTTCAGTTTGTCCTCTCAGCAGGTTTACAGAAATACTCCTGGCTTGATTTTTTAATGAAAACCCATTAAATCGTGGGCTGGATACTCAAATTATTTTTCATTTTCATTAACATTGTGAGATAGGTCAGTTATAACACAGGTAGGTCTGGGTATCAGTGCTCAATATTTTTAAGCTATTGACCGAAATAACCAGAACCAACTAGTAACAAAACTTCTGCAGTCAATCCAGTCAGTCAGTTGCTATTTATATGGTTTTGCTCACATCCAATCATCACAAGTCTTCTTCAATTTAATGCACAGCAACAACATAACAGCCAACTCAAACATTGCTGTAGAAATAAATGCAGCAGGTACATAAGATACTGTCTAAGAAATATCTAAATGATCCTTACTGTTGATTTGCATGTTATACAAGACTGGACTATTAGCCTTGACGGAGGTCTGAGCTCTCAGAGTGCCCTTCTAGTTTGTTTATGTACCATTTTTAATCTCCTGCAGTGTTGTGTTCATCCCACATTATACAGAGGAGAATGTCTAGCTGGTGTAGCTGTCTCTCATTCATGGAAGTAATGTAGCAGATGCTTAAAAAGTAATAATATTACTGTAGGAAGACCGCTGTATCCGTTGGAGAAGAATTCAACAGTATTTTGCATAAGAATTGGGGATGACAGCCTTTCTTTCTTTAGAGAGAGCTTGCTTCATTGCTATGCAGGACATAAATCCCACCAAATACCATGTCAGATGAGACTGCCACAATAAAATGTATTCAATTTCTAGTAATTCTATACAATAGGATCAAAACTGCCTTGCTATAGTTCCACTTCAAAGAGCCTCAGCCTAGCAATCGCCATTTACAACATTGTTTTACAGTAGTCAAGCATGCACGCATTTTTAAAATATCTTTAAAAGTCTATTTTAAAATCTTCGATGAGACATTTGATTAATTATAATGTTCTTTTCTTCCCCATGTGCTCCATCCTTGTGTCTGGTTCGAGGCAGAGTTGACATTGTAAAACACAGATAATGAATCACATTCTGTTTAAAAGTGGAGGACAGCCGACTGGCCAAGGACGTGTGTGTGCATGTGTATTCACAGCAGCTCTAAAATAAAATCTCAATGTGTGTGTGTGTGTGTGTGTGCGCGCATACGCTGTACCCCTCTGTGTGTGAACCTGTGTCTTTTTGTGAGGCCGGACCACCTCTGGTCCAACAATGGCAGGAGGAGGACAATGAGGAGAAGGAGGAAAGAAAGGCAGAGAGGAGAGCGGAGTGGGAGGGAGCCTAGTGAGTGAAACCCAATTGAATTAAATGTAATCTGGCCTGAATGTGCACAACCATCAGCTGCTCTCCAATCTTATTAACCCTGCATTACCAGCCCTGGGTTGTGCGTATGTGTGCGTGTGCATGTGTCTTTTCATGTTAGTGTGTGTGGAGGAGGCAGAGAGATGGAGGAGTTAAGTGGATAAGCGAGAAAAGAGAAGGAAGAGATGGACGGGATGGCAGGAAGAAAGAGTGTGAGAGCCAGGGAGATGGAGAAGAAAATGAAGATGAATATGGGTGTTTGGGTGATTAATGTGCCTCTGTGGCATCGCTAATGAAAAAAATATTTCTCATCACAACAGTAATCACGATAATTTCTGGTGACACTTAACAGTTTCTTCATTTTGCTGCATAACTTGTGTATTATTGCATCAAAAGGGACTGCATGTGGACAAAATACAACCCTGTAACCACAATTTAAATCTTAGTAAATCTATCTCCTATCATAGAGGAGAATAGAGTAGTGTGACAGAACAGTGTGAACACAAAGACTATAAATTCAACATTTACTGTTTGAGCCTAATTAACAGGTTTGGTCTCATGTAGCACAACTATTTTGATTGCTAATGTGTAATTAATATATTTCCCATTAATTTATGAATAGAAAATAATTGTACTTTTCTTCAATAGCTTCCATGTCATGTGACCAGTTAGTCCAAATCAATGCCAAATTGTATTACTACACTGGACAAAAAGGACACAGCTCTTTTTATTGGATTTTAGTGCTGCTTCTTTTTATATTAATGCATTTTATTGAAAATTCAAGATTTTATTTCATTATCTGCCTGTGTGCTCTTTTGTACTTTTCTCTCCAGTTTCTTGGTCAGCCCTGATGTTGCAAAGCCAAACGTAAAATCATGACTTTTTGAAGTGCAGGGAACTCTACAGTTCACAGTACAGTACAGAACTGAACATGGCACACTCATTCTCCAGCCTTTGCCATCTCTGTCTCAAAAAGAAAAAAAAAAAAAAATTTCAGGGAAAACCCTAACATTGTGTAAGTGTATATCTTACAGGACTGGAGCTCTCCTTTAGTTGTTCAGATTGAACAGCTAGACAGTATTCAGTTTGGTCTTCTTAACTGACTAAAAGTTGATGTTTGTAGTAAGCAGACGAACCAACCACAGGATTCTATGATGGGAAATATGTGTTTTTAGCATGATTTCGAAAGCTAAACTACTAATAATGCCATCTGCTGATCATGAAATCTGTTTAGGAAACATTCTGTAATTGGTCTGATCTGAATAATTGATCTATATGAGCTATATATATATATTTATACAAATCATTTCTTAATCATGTCAACAGGTATGCACATAAGTGTGGGTATTTCCCCTGATTAATAGGACAAAAGCTGTTCAAACTGCTGTTCTTGTGTCCTCCTCATTACTGTACAAGTTGCCTCCTTTTCATCCTGTGGTCTCTACCTGTTAGTCATTGTAACATTATTGTAATAGTTATTCGAGCCCCTGTAAAGCAGAGTCATGGATTGCATCTCGTCCAATTAAATTATGTGGTCAGAACTAACTGTTGTATAAACTATACCTGAACTATAGTTTCTCTCTCTGTCTTTCTACAGCCTGCTATTCTCTTGGATATCAAGTTGCTGTTTGAAAGAACTTGTTAATGTTTATCCAGCCTGCAGCAGCATACTGTAGCTTAAATGATTCGCAGCCAAAAGCCATCCATCCAAAGGTTCCACACTCATAAATACTTTATGCAGTGTGTTCATTAAAAATGATAATTTCAGTCCTTGTGCCTTTTCTAAGCTGCATTTTAGAGCAGTTAGGGAAAAAAGAGGTTGACAGACAAATAATGGACAGTCACACTGACAGCCCCGAGGAGATCATGAACTCTATTAAAATGGGGTATGTGCAATCAGTTTTTTTGTTGTTGTTATGTTTTGTTTTCTGTATTTTGCCAACATCTTTGATACTAAGTGTGTTGCATTTCCCAGAGATCACTTTGCAATCAATGTCCCACTGAGACGCACTTTGTTTGAGTTTTCTTTGAGTTCTCCATCTGTTTAATTCAATGAAATGTTTACAGTGGCTGGAAATGTGCAAATACATCACTTCCTCTGTACCAAAGCATGTATCTTAGAAAAGCTCTACCTCAAACCTGCTGTTTAGGAAAATATGTAAGTGGATTGGGTGTTATTTGAATCCTTACATCGGATTAGCATTTACATTTTTACATGAAAAGGTCCCTGGTTGTTAATTTAAGTCAGATTTTTAGCTTTATATCTCATAATGTGCTGATATCTCGGTGGACAGCAGCAATTAGCACACTGTGAATTCTGCAGTTCCCTGCATCATGCCTGACAGCAGAAACAGAGCAAAAAGAAAACTGGGTGGTGGTTAAGTGGTGATGGCTGCACTCTGAACGGAAATGTCCCAAGAGCTCCAAAGCTGGATTTTGTATTAGAGAGAAAAGCTTTGAAAATATAATGTTTTAGACTTTCAGAGATTTCGGCTTCATCTCTCATTTTAGAGTGAATGTAAATTTGGTCCCAACCCATACATCAGCACTTGCTGCAAAAGCATAACATCTGGACCATTATGTCATGACATGAGGTCATGCACAAATAAAATATAAGTACAGTACAGTCAACAAAGTTGATTAAAAACCAGAAGAATTATGTTGTTTATTCAGATATAGTTATGATGTTTCTTCAGATTCTTCTTCAAGTTAATGAAATCAAATAAAATACATGCCTACATGGTGGGCATGTAATGAAATGTGTTAATGGTTGATTTCTCCCCCAGGCCACAATGAATCATGTATCTGATGATAGCAACACACATAGTGTGTGAAATGGTTTTTAACTTAAGTTTGTCCAAGCACACATGCTGAAATACACCCAGGGCAGAGAATGTGAACAAATGTGGTATCTAATTCGTTAGATATCAAAAACATATCTCATTATTTCAGTATTTTATTCAATTATAATCCTGAAAAACAGACACACAAAGCCTATTAGAATAATGATAATAGTGCCATTGTTTTTAAATGAGTCTTATTTCCACCCTATTTAATAGACCCTCTTTGCCAGGTATCTTATAAGAAAAATACTGAACCTCAAATTCAAAAAGATGGCTTTGTTCAGTATTTTCACGTGTGTACTTGACTTGAAATGGCCATGACATGGAGTTATTTCATCACTGGAGTAATATACAGTTAAGAAAATAACTACCAAATGTATTTTTGCATCAGTGTTGGCCAAGGAAAATAATTGACACAATTTACAGACTATAACAACAGTCTAATGTTAGGTGAAACCATTTTCTCACTTTCTAAATGGCTTTTAAAGTAGACAGAAAATATAAAACAGCCAAATAAGAAAAATAAAATACGATTAAGGCAAGGTTTGCTAGCTGCAGCTTGCAGTTAATTGCAACGTGTCTACGCACATTATGGAAATCGACGTATTTTTGTGATTGATGATGTTGATTACATGGACGAATCGGCCCAGCTCTATTAGTGAATAGAAGTATTACATCCTCATTGCTTCACAACAATAGCATTCAAAATGTTATTATTTTAGAGGAAAACGAGAGGTATCATTTCTAACGGTAAGGTATTTTTCAACTGGTGAATGTCTCATTTAGGAACAAAACCCTTTAGATTCAGTATCCCCCCAGCAGCATTATCCCCGAGAGGACAGAAAACAAAGAGGAATGAGGGAAATATTGCCATGAACAGAAGAGGAATAGAGTAGGTAGCTAGAGAGTGGGGGTGGTGCTCGGTTTGATGGAGCTGGGTTGAGAACAGCTCTATAAGGACGGAGATAACTGGAAAACACTATAAAACGCCTCTCCTCACATTCTTTCCCTCTGTGGAATTAGCCTTTGAGTGGGCTGCTGGAGCGAGGGAGGGAGGGTGCACGGAGAGATTGATGGAGGGAGGGAGTGGGAAGCCCGAACTGTAGCGAGGGAGGATAGAGAGAAAGAGAGATGGAGTGAATGTGGAGTGGGCAGCTTGAACTCTGAGAGTGAGGAATGCAGAGTAATCAAGGAGAAAGGAGGAAGTGCAGGGAGGAAATAAAAGGCTAGAAGAAAAGGAGGGTTAGAGGAAGAAAAGGATGGTGCTGCATTTAAAATCTTATTCCACACACTGAGGAACGCATATGAATGAAGTATATTAATGGCTGTAGGAGCGGCTGACTGAAATGTCCGTATTTTATGGGGACACTATTAAGTCTATTTCCCGATTGGCTGTTCAGTGCTCACATCTCTCATTGTTATTGGTGGCCAGGCATGTTTGTTGTTTGTCATTGGGCAGGCAGCGGCAGCAGAGTCGGCTAGATTCACAATCCGATGGCATAATTCAGCCATCGATCAAACTTTGTGGACAGCAGTAGCCAAACTGCTCCTCCAGACAGAGAGAGAGCTCTCAGAGTAGAATATCACAAATCAAATGCTGTAACCTTTTAGTACGTCTGAGTCTGCACATGCCCACTGAAAACCAATGAGGCTTTTTCTCTCGCTGCGCCTATCAGCCTGTCTACTCTACCTCTTCACTCATCTTTCTTTCTTTTCTTCTGCTTTTCACGTTCTTTCAATCACACATCCTCATTCCACCTCTTCCTCTCAAAAAAAGTTTCTCCACTGAGTTCCTCTGGGTCGGTTGCCTTTATTGATCAAAAACAGGAATGCACAAGGAATCGTGATGACGGCTGAGCGAGACACCTGCAATGCCTGCTGGTCCTTGTAACATTTACTCAGATGAAAAGATTTGAATTCATGTGTACACCTCTGCAGCAACTGTTTTCTAGCTTAAAATTCAAAATAAAGCCAACGCTTTATAATACAGGAGTGCAGGATCTGAGGTTCCAGGGGAAACCGTGGCCCTAATGTGACAATCGCTTGGTTCAAATGTGTTTTTAGGTCTGTGTAGTCTTAAACTGTTCTGCAAGTTAGCTACAGTATATACATTGTGCATGTGTATTAACATGAGGGAGGTCAAAGTTACAATTGCTACACCATAATTTTACACATATGGACTACTCTAATGAAAACAGTGCACAGTAAGGTCAGTAGATTACTCTAAGTAGGGTGACGCGATGTCTACTGAATTGGCACGATGACGGTGAAATGCAGTGGACGACAATATTGTTATTCAGGGTGGTTCATTCTTAAGTGCATCAAGAAGGTTGTCCAATAGCACAAAAGCCAACTTGCTGAAGCAAGTAGAGACAATCCTCACCAGCTCTCCACTGTAGCTTCCCACTATCGTTCTGACGGCATCCTCCAACTGTCTAACTCAGCCGAGGAAAGTCTGGCTTCCGTCACCAGTGAAAGGAGCAGGCAGATAAACTCACATCCCGACTGGGCAAGCGTTCAACATACATCCCCGTGCTTGGTTTAAAGGGTCTTTGTCTCTGTACCACATGTCCATAATAGCTGTGTTCTGCCTCTAGAGCTTTAAACAAAGTTAGGCGGCCAAAGAAGCTAAGCTAAGAAAACAATATCACCAATCACAAAAGCCCACTGAAAAGACTGGGCAACTGCCTAACTGGGTGGGTTAAATAAGTAAATAATACAGAGACTGACTCACACTTCCTAAACAGATGGTTTTTAAATCATGATGTTATGATGGTAGAGCTTATTCACTTATAGTAAGACATCACTGGGACTTTTAACTACATGTATCACTCTGATTTACAGTGTTCTAATAACTGTTAGCCTACATTAATGAGGCATCTTGTATATGATTCAGGGTTTATTACTGTGAGATCGCTGTCACACACGTTTTAATCTAACAATACACACTTAGGTGCATAGCCTACATGTTACCATTGTAATGAAATGATTTGCATAAATATACAGTAGTCTATAGTTTGATGTCTTAAACATATAAATTATAAGAATTTTCATTCAACAGTTTTCATGATCAACAGATGGATTTATTAGTAGTTTCGCTTCTTAAATCAGCTGAGAAATATCAGTACATGCTTAAATATCAGTGAAATATGTGAATGACTTGATAGGGCTTTAAATGAGAACAGATCTTTTGTGATTTGGGTGAAGTTGATCCAAATCGAATGGAGTTGTGATTTCATCATTCTCTGGAGAAGATAATAGCAATGTTAAATCACCATTAAAATGAATACATTCTGAGTGGTCATTTTGGGATCAATAAACTTGCCTTATTCCATGAAGAACTGTACAAATGTTAGCTATCCATACCACTAATCCAAACTGATTCAGTATTTACATTACAAACTGATTGCACCAAGCTTCTTACAGTAAATTTACCGTCTCAATCTCTAAATCTTCAGTACTTTTCAGGCTTAGATCTGTGTTGAATGCAGATGCAAAAGAAATACTCTTTTTGATAACACATTTTATTGCATCCTAAGCAAATTGAGCATTTTAAATTAAATTAAATTATGGTTCACATTAAGGCACTCCATCAATTTTCTTTTCAAATCCTTCACAAACATCTAAATCTCACAATGCAAGATTAAATTGCTACCTTTGACTAACTTACATAGACCTATAATTTCAGGGGAAATTAGCAAGCCTGTTGGTTACTCGTGTCGATTCATTTGATGGTATAAGAGATATAATCAGTTCTGTAAAGTGTCAAGTTGAGTTATTAATAGCTCTGTACAATATGTTCTTTTGCAGGCTTACTTTCAGGTTGCAGCTAAAAATGTGAAATTATGAATTATGGGCGAGAGCTTAGAAGATCCAATTGACTGCCACTGGGAGTCCTATTCAGGAACATTCACATTCTGGTGGAGAGGGCAAATTGGACATTAGCAGCCATGGTCCAGCAAGTGGATAAAAATTCCAGGCTGCTCCTATGAATGTTAAATATAGAGGTGCTTGGGTCCATGCTCCTATGCATGCTATTATAATAAATCATATGCAATTGCTGCTTCTATTCTCGCTTGTGTGTTAGTGATAAGGTCATTATTAATTGGTTGACTGGTTAGTGGTGGTTATCATATCTTATATAAGTGGAATTTGGGGTTATGACACTGCTGGGAGCCTAAATAGAGCCTGGGCCAGTTTGTGGTGGGTGCTCATATGACGAAGCTTTAACGAGCCCCTGTCTCGGGAGGACACTAAACCTGCTCAATTTGGGCTGGAAGGGTTTAAGAAGCCTTGTTAGAGCCTAATGGCTTTGTAAGAGGGGAGGATGTGGTTTGTACAGGTAGAATGAATAGATGAATGTGAGTGTGCTGTCATGATGTGTCCTTGGTGGAGGATATGATGGTAATTAGGCTGCTGTTTTCTCAATGGTGTTCCAGCAATGAGTCTATTTAACCTCTTGGTGTGTGTGTGTGTTTGTGTGGGGAATTAGTGTGAGAGCGTGTGCATGTGCCAGAGATGAAACTGTCATATGTTCATGTCTGTGCATGTGCACGTGTCTTTGCATGAGAGTGTGTGCGTGTGCAAGTGTGTGTGTGTGTTGCTGCCCTTTAGTATTTGCTGACTCAGGCTGGTTTTCCCTTTCTAAAAGTAAATAACCTTGGTCCGCCAAGCTGTCAGCTGGCCCCACTGTGCCCTCGTCCCAACATCTAAAGACGGCGAGAAAATCTCTGCTCTCTCATCTGAGCACCACAGCGACACACACCACAAGCACATCTTCAGAGAGGCTGCATACCGCAAAGAACTTGTATCTTCAAAAAGCCACCTTCTGATGAAAAACTGGTACAGTTTACATGCTTTCATTTTCCGCCAGCATATTAAATTAATTCCCCTACATGTTGCTACATGTTGCTTTGAACGCGTCGTCTGTAGCAGAGACTGTTCTTCAACCAGAGGGCTTGGGT
>JAJHUR010128125.1:1084-22817 GCA_027495735.1 Lutjanus campechanus
AGCAACAGTACCTCGACCAATGAGATGAGCGGATTCTAGATTGTCATACTCGTGTATGAATGTGCTGTCAGCTCATTGGTCACAGAGCAGGAGCGGTCCTAGGAACGTTACCGTAAGCTTTCATATAAAAGGCAATGTTGTTCATTAATTCCATCGACATTTTACGGACTATTTTTGACTCTCACAGTATTACGGGACAAAGTGCGTCCCTTTCCAACTCAATACGGGACGCGTACTTATATTTCGAAATACAGGACGATTCCGTTTTTCAAGGGACGGTTGGCAACCCTAGTTGAGACAGAGCTCAGTGAAGCATGCACTGCTACATACCTGCAAAATCACACCCAACTGCATCTTTTGCTCCTCAGTTTCTTTTACAGATTAAACAAATGAGACGCAGCATGTTAATTGGTGGGCTTTAGAAGTGCTGGTAGGTGAATTTTGTTGTCTTTGGATAGAAACAAGCTAACATTAGCTGTCACACCTTGCTTGGAATCTTAGTGCGAAGCTAACAAGCTGCTGGCTGTAACCTCACATTTACTTTACACATATAGGAGTGATGTTTCCCAAAATATCACTTTTTAATAAAAAATATTATTACTATACCATAGAAGATCTGAGAGAAATAGGCATTTTGCGTGCGTAGGAGAAGGCTTAGATCTTTTACATCAGCTCATGAAAAATGGGAGCAAAAAAAGTGCTGCCTTATATTTTTGTTGAGTGTATTTGATGACTTTGGAATGAGACTCAACAATCAACAATCTTGGAGTCACCAATCCAAAGCTGCTGTAATTTAACGACCTGGGAATGAGACTTTACAATCAACTATCTTTCTATAGAATTGCTTACTGATCCTTTAAAATGTTTTCCTTCTTGCAGTGGTCGTGACAACAAGAATATCGCTTACCAACAAACCCAGAAAAACTCCTTTCTGTCATGTTAAGTACAACTGGTTAGGGACATCATTAAGTTATCCTCCACATGACTCTGAAGTCATTTACATAATGCAATAAGCCTAAACCCTAAAGTGCAATTACATTGCTCATACCACCATGCACTAGGAAATGATTCCCCTAACTACAGTGTCAGAACGCATCACGGAACATATCAGAGCAGGATCTGAATGCGGCAAAGGCTACAGTGCAGTGTTAATTAGGTTACTGATACTTTCCACTGCACAATTACTCTGTCAGAGTGGCTCATCTTTCATTTTCTCTGGTCACCTCCTTCCCTCTTTGAGGCTTATTCCGAGAAATTTCTTCTGCTCAGCGCACTCCTGAAGACAGTCAGGAAACAAGGAGGGTAAGCGCTTACGATGACACATATGACCCGGTCGTTTTGATGAAACGGTAAATATGCACTGCGTTCCGGAGTCATTCGGACACTTCGAAGAAAAAGTGAGACACTTGAGCAGTTTGCAGTGCTAGGGGAGGAGGCAGATGGAGGCTTCAGGGGCAGCTCTCAGAAGCTGGTATAAACAGTGCTAGAGAGCGTCAGAGCTCTTGCTTCTTGGACATATGTAAATAGAGGCTTACCCCAGGAGATAGAAGAGGGCTTTGAGGTAATTGTGTAGAGATCCTCAGCTCACCATTGAAGGGGGCTGATGCATTTTGGGAGAAACCTAAGGGATTAAAGAGACCCCGGGCAGAATCGCTGGGTCACACAGCCTGAACCATTCAGGCCTGAAGCGAAAACAGTCAAATCGAGGTGGTGCAGCGGTTGAGAGTGTGAGTGCATGTGTGTGCATACATGTAAGTGTATCCCTGCGAGGGAGTGCATGAGGCAGGGGGTAATTGGTATTAGCAGTGAGGAAGCTTGCCTCAGACAGTGAGGTTATCACCTGCACTCAGAGCTAATCTCCCCGCGTTTCAGGAGGAGCTCTCTCCAGCCCTGCCAAAGCACCACGGACCAGAGACGGCTACTTGTCCATTAGCTAAGGCCAGCTCTGCCAAACCAGAACTCGCCCTGTGGGAGTGACCCAGCCGCACCGCACAAATATATGGAGTAGATCAGTACTCTGGTGTACTCTACCACATGAATGCAAGTGTAGGGTAAAAGTTGTACAAGAATGAGTCTGAAGCTGTGCTGCTACAAGCGGAGTAGCCTCATTATCATCCTTGTTATACCCTATATTGTAAGGTACATCTTGATGGTAAATTCACCTATAAAGTCAAAGTACCTTACGTGATGCCTACCTAAGGAGCAAATTAACAGGTCACAATAGTTTTTTTAAGGCTCCGTAATTTCCTCAAATAGACAGTTTACCCCAAAATCAATAACATTTTTCATGTCACCATTAGTGCCATTTAACCATCTAGATCATTTTGGTGTGAGTTTTGGAGATATCAGCCGTAGTGCATCTGTTTCTTCTCCAGTATAATGGAACTAGACTGCTCTCGGCTTGAGGTGCACAATACACCAGAAAATACATTTGTCTCCTCCTAGAAATCATGACCCAGTTACTCAAGATAATCCAAAGAGCAGATGTGAGCAGTTTGTTGTAGAAATGATGCATAGACCAGGACATCTCTGCAACATGACAATACACCAAAGAAAACATCTTTGTTTGGTAAAGATCCTTGTCCTAGTCACAGCATAATCATTTTAAAAAACTATATTTTTCAATGAAGTACACTCAGTAGAGTGCAGATCTCTGCCAGGCAGCAGATGGTGAAGCACCTGCTGCAATGCCACCACAACTGCCTGATGCAACCAGTGGAGATTTGCAGTGTTCCGCCAATATTACCATTTTGTCATAATTAGCATATGAATTCTTAGGTTGTGGCCAAAAGTGTGTTTAGTGTTTAGTTTTGCGACCTTTGACCTTCGAACACCAAAATCAAATTGAAGAAATTCCTTTTAAGCTTCCCTGACATACCAAATTCCCAAGAATAGGATGACCTGAAAACATAATGCCTGTGGCCATGCCACGGCATGGAGCCATAGAAAAAGTTTTTCAAGGTTCTTCAAAAATTGTGAAGCATAAAGTCGAGAATGTGCACAATTTTTTTTTTTTATTCGGCTCATCATTCCAGTAGTAGTAAAGACTAGCTGTGGACAAGCTTTATCACTCATGCACACACTCACGCATGTGTTCTCATAATAATTAGAAGAATGCTAACGCTTATCATCTGCTCTAACATCACAAATAATATCACAATTGTCAGTCAATCAAATCAGTCAAATCAGTCTGTAGTCAGTCAGTAGTAGGCATTATATTTATTTATGTTCTTATTTTTATCCTTCTTATTATTTTTCTTTCTCTCATCCACCAACCATATCACTATGCAGAAGGAAGTGTACATGATGTATGAGAGGCTGGTCCCTATGTCAACTGAGCTGGAACCTCTCATCCATGAGTAGATGCACTGTATTTTTTTGGTTGAGCGCAATCTAGTTCCATTATATCCGAAAGAAGGCAAACATGTCTGTGGCCGATATCTCTAAAATTCAGCAGCTCATACCAAAACAATCTAGATGGATAAACAGCATTACAGGGAATTGGAAAGATAGTTATTTTTGATCTATTTTGGGATGAGCTGTCCCTCTTAACGGTGGACAATGGGGTGTGGGTAAAATGTGATTTTTAGCTTTACTAAGAGTAAATAGTGCATTCGTTGGGGACTATTTCATGCTGTGGATTCATACACATTTGGTGTTTAGTGAGTGTTCACAGCAGCAGACAGTGTTTGTGGGATTGACTCAAACTAAACTACAGTGTGTGTTCATGGTGATGGAGGAACACGTCACCCAGTGCCACAGTGTAACTTACTATATGCGTTGCTAAGTTTTTGGACAACAATGAAGCTCTATGGAACAGAGCAATAAGCTACATCAGGCTTTGTATATGCAGACAATACTTCGTAGGATCAGTTCAGTGTTGGTTTTGGTCTTTTCGTGGGATTTGTTGACAATAAGAACAATGTAAAATATTGCCAAAATCCTTTAATGTGCCTTAAGCTAACTGTGCACATGGCAAACATTGCTACATCTGAGACACACTGGTGGTATTTCTCTACTAACATGTTCGGCAATTTGACAAAAACAGCAATTTCTTAAATGTCAGTGTTATCTTACTCAGGTTAAGCTGTTTACATGACTCTTTGCTACCTGTGATTAATGCTCCCTGTTGACATGACTAAACCAGCTGACAAAACATTCTTATCCACAGATAGAACCGTCCGCCTGTGAGTATGAAATGTTACGCCCACCAGCTTCCCACACTCTCCGAGTGAGCAAGAGAAGGTTATATCTAATACAAGGAAAAGAAATGACGATCCCTGTAGTAATGTGCAGTGTTTTTTTTTTTCTTGGCATCAAAAAGCACCCAAGACACCATGTAAGTCTGAATTCGTTCAGACAGTGGAAATCAAAAGTCAAAGCTTTATGATGTTTCTGTGCCAAAGTAGCCAGTAAGGAAGGAAGCCAGAATGAATAAAATAGAATTAATTGAATATGAAGCATGAAACATTGCAATGATGTGTGGTTCCTCACTCTAGTTTCTAATCATTAAATGCAGCACGGTGTGTGTGTGTATATATATATCGCTCTTAGATGACTCTGTATGCATCTACATTAATGTTCCGATTCAAAATCACATACATTTTAACAATGTAATAAAATATTCAAAGCTGATGCACTGACTTTATTCACAGCAACTTTATTTGAAAAATGAAACATCAACATTTTCTTCTTTAGTGAGGCAAGTAAAAAGTAAAAAAAAAAAAAAAAAAAAAAAAAAAAAAAAGGATGAAATCCAGGAAGTCTTACTTGAGTTATGCAGACAGCCAGCACTCCGCCATCTGGTGAAATTGCACTATAAGTTTATTCTTCAAGTGAAGGCAAAGAGATGACCTACATGTATTGAGTCTTCATCAGGGTCTGACAAACACACAATCAGTCTGAATTAAATACCCCATAGAGGGCGTGAGATGAATGCCCAAGGACTCATACATACAAACATTGTAATTGTGACCGTAAATTAATTCAAGTTGAAAATATATAATATATAACACCCAACAATTGCTAATAAATGAATAACCTTCAACAATATGTGAAAAAAAGAAAAAGAAAATAAATATCTATGGCCCCCATAAATATGAAATCATCAATGAATTCAATTAATTTTCAATGAAAAAACAAACAAGACTTATGAATAGTTGTATATGATAATTTTCCATAAAGAAAAGGAGGGGAGGGGGGTAAGACTATATACATATATACAAAAAGGGAATTTTCTGGGATTCAAATGTGAATTAATCCATATTTGTCTATCTATTTGATCCCCTACAAACATATAATCAAAGCAGATACTGAAATATATTGCAAGTTAGAATTGGCATATGAAGGGGAAAACAGTTATATCCAATTTTTTGCCGTGATTGAAGAAAATTAGATGAACTCAAGTGAGTAAGAAATTGTAATTGTTTTATAAGAGCATTTCAAACGCAAATGCAAGCTAGAGAGGGAGCCTGTCTCTTTGAGTTTGTATGTGTGAACGAATCGTTATCCAGAAGAAAGTGAACTCAGTGTTAAGTAATTCTTTAAATGTGTGTGTGCGCTCAGATGCAGACACCAGTAGCTTTAGCAGTCTGGTACCAAGAAAAGCTGAGCTGCTTCTTTTTTTCATCGGAGAGGATTTTTTTTTTTTTTTTTTGGAAAGAGTTGAAGACAGAGTGTGCTAGGTTGCTTAATAAAGTGTAGTTTTATTACAACTCTGCCCTTCTTTTGAAACATTTGAAAAACGGAGGGACAAAAGTGCAGCGGTACAAGGCTGGATCGATACACGATAGAGAACTTTTATGACGGCTACTTCTCTGTTTGTGTTTCCGTGTGAGTGTGCGGAGGTGTGTGGGCTTGCAATGCGTGCGTGTGCGTGCGCGCACGGCGTCGTAAGTAATAAAGGCACCGTGGAGCTGTGTTGCAGGGAGCCTGGATGTATGACAGCCACTCTCAGACCACAGGGGAGGAGAGGACGGCTGCTCAGAGCTTGAAATATTGAGCTCTAGTACTGGCATGTAAGCAGCTCCTATAGTCATGACCCCTCTCTCAGCCCAAGGCAATTACAATGGATGAGAATCAGGAGCTCAGGAGCACAAAAAGCCACCTGCAGAAACAACACAATAAAGAGTAATTTCCAATTCCACCTCTACCCGCATGTATTGAAAACATATGAATGTATTCTCTTTGCACCATCTACTTATTAAACACAACAGTGGAGAGGAGGCAAGGGCGGTAATAAGAATGCGCCGGGTTTTTTTGCCACGCTTGAGTGAGCAACACTAGTGTGCCACGGATAAATAACAGAGGGGAGGAAGATGACACGGCTGTGCTGTACCTGCAGCAGCCGAGCTGGAGCCAGAGGGCTACAGGAGCAGCATTGTGTTGCAGTGTAACAGTAGAAGGAACCACCTCTCTGCTGCCCCGCTCCACTCACCTGCTTTGATCACCAACTGGAGTGTCATTCATCACCTACAGCGCTGCTGAGGGCTGACGACCGTGTGTGTGTGTGTTGCCATGTGCACGCAAGACAGGGAGTGAAAAGAGAGAGTGTGTGTGTGTGTGCCATTTCTGTATACCACACTCAGAAATAAGTGCTCTTCCTGAGGGACAGAGGGTTCTACCCAGAACCATTTGCTGCTGAACAACCGTTTTTTGAAGGAAGGGTTTTTGTCAAGGGTTCTTTGTGAGACTAAAGGAACCATTAAAATCCTTTTCCTCCAAAGAGCCCTTTTTGCAATATAGGGTTCTAGGTAGAACTTATGGGGTGAGTTCTAGATAAAAACCCTTGCAATATGAAAGGGTTCTTGGTAGAACTCCCTTGGTGGGTTTTTAGTGGAAAGGTTCTTGATGTTCTGAGTGGAACCATTACACCATAGAAGGGTTTTCTGCGGAACCGCTCGTTGTGTAAAACCTTTCACAGATGGTTCTAAGTATAATCTGTTATGTTGGGTTCTAGTTAGAGCCCCCCGAAATGGTTCCAAGCAGAACCTTTGCAAAAGGTTCCTCCAGCAACCAAGTTTTGTTAGCACCTTGATTTGTAAGAGTGCAGTGTTGTCTCTCTTATTTTTCTGAAGTCCAGGCAGAACATGAGAGAAGAAGAAGAGACAGAGTGAGACAGACAGGCAAGCAGACAGAAAGACAGACAGGCGGAGATTTAATTTGAAGCAGGTTTTCATTTGGGGAGATTGAAAATCTAATTTTGCCACCAAATCAATATTCTGATCCCTTCACCAATTATCATATGACTTTGACAAACATGAATCCCTTTCCTTTTATTTGATTTCAGAGAAAATATTAGCATAGAAAATACATTCAGGAATTATGAATTCTTTTTAGTTCACTTGAGAGGCGTGAATCACACAATGGAGGATGTGAATTGTACAATCGAGGATGTTTACGCCTGTCCATTTACATTTCACTGCAGCTAATAACAGATTACTAAATTCTGAATAAACACTGTCAGTGACCTGCTAATGATGTTGCTCGGAGCGCCGGCTCTAACTTCTGTAAGATCCTCGCTGCTTTCGGTCAGGCCTTTGATATGAGAACTGAAATAAACCCAAGCTGCTGTTGTTAACTTTATAAAGTGCCTGTTCAAGTTCAAATCTCCGTAGTAACCAGAAACCTGAAGACAACAAAGTGAAGTTATTTTGGTCTGGAACATAAAAAAATTACTTGATAGGAGAGAGGAAAAGCAGCTCATTAGCATGGCTGCATGTTCGCTACAGCCAGAGGCTGCCCACATTACCAAACACTGACATTTTCATAGATGGCAAACCTGTAACAATAATCTGTTCTAGCTAGGCTTTTATTTATTTATTTATTTTGCAGAGGTGGCAACACACATTCTGTATTCAAGTGTAAGTGTAGATACATGTTTCAGAAAAGACTCTGGTAAGTACTGATTCAACTTTTTTACTCAAATAAAAGTGAAAAAGTACAAGCTATGAAATGTAGCTGATGCTGCTGGCAGAATCACAAGCATTGTGTAGAATGGCTGCAACCAGCTCCGGCTGACACGGCGCAGCTGTTATGTGACGCAGCCGCGTCTGGTGGAATTTAGCCGTAACTGAACCTCACCTTTTCTCTGCCGTCAAGTCTCCCCCTCTTGTTATGTCTTTTACATCTTTTATGTCATTTTTATCTCATAATGCCTGTTTTTTATTTTGTTACGTCATTTTAGTTGTGTTACATCTTTTATGTCATTTTTGTCTTGTGTGTTGTTTTCTATTGTATCTTTAATGTCTGCCTTGTCACATCCTGTTAAGTTGTTTTCATATTGTTATGTCTTTTTCCATCTTATCTCATTTTTGTCTTGTTACATCTTTTACATAATTTTTTGTCTTGTTATGTATTGTTACGTTGTTTTTGCTGTGTACAATGGTTTTCATCTTGTTACATTTTTTAGTTGGTTTTTGTGTTTTTCATTGTCTTCTTTGTCATTTTCATCTTGTTACATTGTTGTCTTGTCGCATCTTTTACATCTTTCTTGTCTTGTTATGTTGTTTTTGTCTTGTTGTGTCTTTTAGTTGTTTTCATCTCGTTATGTTTTGCTGTGTTGTTTTCACCTTGTTAAGTTTTTTGGCATTGGCAAAACAAAAATAATGAGTACTTTTCTCTTTAAATGCATTGAAACTAAAGTAACAAGCCCATCTACTCAAGTATAGTAAGAAAGTATTTGTACTTAGTTACTTCCAGTGTCTGTTGTATTGTATGGTAAACGCTGTACATGATAAGTCTGCTATGATACAAGACTCACTCTGTGGCATTGAGCGTGCAAGCTGCAGAGCAGTTCAGCAGCGAGACCACCCTGCTCACCCTCATCGAAGCAGCCACGGGGGAGCTGGAGAGGCAGAGGGAGGCAAAATCTCAGAAGCAAGGTGGGAGTCTTCAGCTCAGCGAGGAAGTCCTGGTGGGGAGCAGGCGGGATCCTCCACATCCGAGTGTCTGTAATTTGAGATGCTTCCTCACCAGGCAGGGCCCCAAAAATTGATGTTTGATATTCCCCCCTGCGATAAGGGTCGGGGTTTTACTTTGAATCGGGGTGAGAAATTCTCTCTTCAGGCTGCGACTGCTGTAGTGTTCAAACTTCACAAAATGCTCCAAGCGAGCGTACAAGCTGCAGCTCCAGCCAAATGTGTTTGTGGCTGACCCGCGGACAAGATGGGCCTATTTAAAATTTATGGCAACACAACAATACACTGACGTCCATGACAACAAACATTCCGTGAAAGATTTTTCACCTCTGCATATCGGTGAATGAGGGCTAACTGTTGTATATCTGCTATATTTAACCCTTAGCGGTGAATTGATGCGTTTTGCATCACAAATCACACGTTCTGCTGATTCAGTATGATTTAGTATTCCCTGCAGTGGTGGAAAATAACTATGTGGAAAGTAGATTTATTCAAGAATTGCACTTTAATAAAACTCCAAGGTACTTTACTTGAGTATACAAATTTCATGTTAATATATGCTTCTACTTTACTATATCACAAAGGGAAATATTATACTTATTACTCAACTACGTTCATTCGACAGATATAATTACTAGTTACTTTACAGATTGAGATTTCTCATTAAAAATCGATATAATACAACACATTGTTCAAATTTACCCAATGACAGTGTTTTCTTCTGTTTCATTTTCAATTTACTCTTTGAGGCCCAATGAGGTCAAATCATCCCCCTTTTCACACACACAAAAAAAAGATTAGAGTGAATGAAAATGAAAACCGATTTGTGTAACACAACTATCTTTTTTCATCTTTCCTCTCATTAATCATCTCACAATCCATCAGATTTATCTTTTGATTAGTCTCACTTAGCCACAGTGCTCAGTGCTGCAGAAAGGTCTGGCTCTATACACGATCATTCTGCTGCAGGGGAAAAAAAAAAAAACACTCTGGCATGTTTGTGTTTCTTTAAACCAACCACAATCATCTTGGGCGGAGCTAAGGCCAGGATGCAGCGACAGTGCCTCTGCAAAATAGCGTCGGTGGGGAACTTGTCTCAGTGGAACATTTGCCCATCAGTGGGTGAGCCCTGGTATTAAAATGTCCATGTAAAGAAAAGGTATCGGCTGCTTGCGAGTTTACGTTCAAATCATTCGTGACCAGGGGCTAATGCGTCTTTTTTTTTTTAAAGGGTAGGTTGCTAGCTTGTACCAATAGAAGAAGACCAATAGAAGGCTTTTACCCACATAGTATATCTGATGAGTCTATCTTGTGAAAGGAACTGCTCGTAACTACATCCTGATCCCCACAGGATGAGCATGTGTCACCAGGGCGGCCCTATTCTAGCACTACATAAGTTGTCTAGGGCCCTGCAAATTACGCAGCGATGCCACCTCTCCCTCGTGTCAAAGTGGTCGCCAGTTTTCACAACTTTGATGAGAGGGTGATGCAAAACTATCTTCCTGTTGTTGAAAAGAGAAAAAAAAAAAAAACACAAAAGTGAACTGCGGATCAGTAATGAGTTGAGCTGTTGTGCTTCTCTTCTTTGCCTGCCTGTCTGCTAACCTAGCTGGATAATGAGCACACCTCTTGCTTGCCAGCCACTTCCAGTGGTGTTCCGTGACTTTGTACCTGACAAAAGTAAGAGTGATCTACAACTATTTATTGCTTGATAAATATTATTATTATTTGATAAATGCCAATGGGCAACACTGTTTGAAAATTGATGCTTGGAAAAGATAACCAGGTTGTGCGTGAACATGCATTCACACGTGCGTGCACTAAATGAAACTTGCAGCAACCTGTGTGGGGCCAGTCCAGACAATATAAGGACGTGTTGACACTTCTCATAGGCAAATATAATTTTAAACAAGACAATGATAATCTCTTAAGGAAATTCTACTGGCATACTGGTATTGATGCAGGCGGTAATGGGCAATATGGACGCACATCTCTCAGTAAATAATAACCACCAAGTACGCAGCCATAGTATAAATAGTGTTTTATATTTGTAACGTGTAAAAGGAAATGTAAGGGAGCAATTAAGGTTCTCTTAGTTTTTCAAGACATAAAGCTGCAGCCTTCGCCTATAGGCTTATGTTTATATTTAAGAGCTATTAGCCAAAGCTTAGTGCATAATATTGTCCAGACAAATTTCCTGGCAGCAAAAGCTCAAGATTTTATGCATAATTTCCTATTTATGTTAATGTTTACATTCACTTATCTTTAGAATGTATTGAAAATATTCTATTCAATAAATATCATTCTGTTCCCTGTAGGTCTTCTTACTCTTAGACCGACAGATGAGGTATACTGGTTTAAATGAGGGAGATTTTAGTCATGTTCCAGCTTGTCGCCCAGTGTCCACCATGAATAAGATAGACAGTGTATCCACAAAACATCCGGCCACAATTGACTGTGAATTGAATATTCACAGTGACTGTAACTTTCTGTTTACATCAGCCAAAGCATGACTTGTAATACTGAAAACTCACCCCAAAAGACTGTCCTGCAGATGTACGCTGATGATACAGTTATTTTTATATGGCAGCAAAAACACCAACTACTGCTGCTGCCAAAAAAACTGTTGCTCTGTGTTTCTCAATCAGAAAGCTCACAATCATAGACACTTTCAAAGTGAGGATAAAAGATGCTGAACTGGAGACAGTGCAGAATTTTAAGTATCTCGTAAATTTGGAGTTTTGGACTCTCAATCTTCAAACTTTTATGCGTGCAAGAATTTTGTCTCACCTATCATACGGCGTAACCTCTTGGTCTCAGGTATCAGCCTCCATCATTAAACCACTAACATCCCTCTACAACCAAGCTGCCAAAGCCCTGGACAGGAAACCACTAACTCGCTGCGACATTTTAAAGAAGTACAGTCTTCTCAGTTTTGATCATTTCATGAATTATTCTAACCTCGCACTTAAATTTAAACACCTCCGCCATCTAACTTTTTAATACATTCATAACTTGACTAAACTACACTGCCATTAACACCCAAGGTACGTCAGAAGGAAACTGTAGAATTAGACATTTCTTTTGCTCAAACTGCATTCTCAATCAAAGGTAGGATTCTCTGAAATTTTCTACCAGTTTAAGTTTAAAGCAGATTTTCAAACATTTTCCACAACAGTCAAATCCTGCTTAAAACTGTATTCATGACACTAACTTGATAGGCTATTACAGTATCTGTATATTTGAGTGCCTGATGTTCCGTGTTTTTGTTTTGTTTTACTTGGCTGTTTGTATGTTGTTATCCCTGCTTTCTGATTACTATATTGACTGGTTTTAAGATTTTATGCTGCAACATATAATTATTACAATTAC
This sequence comes from Lutjanus campechanus, assembly GCA_027495735.1. Classification (NCBI taxonomy): domain Eukaryota; kingdom Metazoa; phylum Chordata; class Actinopteri; order Lutjaniformes; family Lutjanidae; genus Lutjanus; species Lutjanus campechanus. The sequence continues at coordinate 13,375 of JAJHUR010128125.1, forward strand.
ATAACAATTGCTGCACAGTACATTGGGCACTGCTCATGTAACTGTCAATGTTTTTCTGTGCTTGTCCCTTACAAACGAACAAACTGAAACTAAAAACAAAGGCTGTTTGCTCCAGTTAAAAACCTTTAGATTTACACAGGAAAAACTGAAACAAATTAAATCGCAATTTTTCCCCAGAACATTGCACTGATATGCAAACGACTGCATTTCTAAGTAGTGTAGCATTTTCATAAAACAGCAATATATGACATGTCTGGCTGCTACACTACTAGAAGCTGTAAATAAAGACAGTGAAAACTATGCAAAAACAGCCTCCGGTTAAAAAAATTACACTTCTTACTGTATAGCACAACAGCCATCATTATTATATAATTATATTGTCAATGTAATTATAGTTTAACAGAGTTGCATATTTGTCGTAAATCCACTGTGCATTAGTTTGACACTTCCTCTGTGACAGAAGCAGTTGAACATAAATTATCCCCGGTAATTAAGTTAACAAGGGAGCTTTTTGTTTTATTTTTGCCCAATATCCTGACTCTATAGAGTGCCTTTGGAATCCAGGCAGGCACCACGCCAATACATTCTGAAATAATCACTGACAAAATATGCAAAGACATACATTGTGACATTACAGCAGCGAGAGGAGAGAATGAGCAGCTCTCAGACATCAGTATTAGAGCGCCAGTCGAGTCAAAGGGAATGGAGAAAAACGCCCATACCCTCAGGTACATTGTTGCTTTGTTGCTCATTAAACTTGCATTGTTTGAAGTGTTTAGCTGCCGAGCTTGTTGACACAGAGGTGCCTCACGATGCATATGAGGCAAACAAGTTCGACTGCCAACCAGGAGCTGAGAGCCTTTACGGGCGCAGTAATGAGCCTGGAGAAAATGTAAAGCAGGGGAAGATGAAACAGACTCTGTGATCCATCAGCTGTTCAACCTCGTGGATTTCTAACAGCTCCTCTGAGCCGCACTGAAAAAAGCTGATTGACGAGTGGAGGACGGGGGCAGAGTGGCGGCTGAGAGGAGCGATGGGGTATCAGGTGGGGGAGAGCTCGGGGATTTTCACAAAAGCACACGTCTGAAATATTCAATTTAGCACTGATCAACAGTTGCCTTTTTCAAGCTCAGATTGAATTATCCTATATGGCAACGCCATTATGTTGGGGATTATTACATGCTCTCCAGGAGATTTGGTTTATTCATCTTGCCTATTGTTGACGATGACTGGAGCACTCCCCAGAGAGCAGCCCAGAGAATTGATTTCTGACAATCCATGATTCACCTCCTCGAGTCCCCCCACTCTTCTCTGACACTCTTGCAAATCAACTTAAAGGCAGAGGCTGACAGCTCCTCACATCACACTCCATATAAACAGCCATTATTTCTTCAGAAAGCTCTTTTTGTCTTATACGGGGGCTTCAAAGCCGGCACATCCCTGTTAAGACGAGCCACGGTTTAGAAGGCACACAGTGGGACTTTGAAGCCGGGGAGACGTACACGACGCGGAAGAAGGGATGAGGCGGGAGAGGCAGGTAAATTTCTCTAAAGCCAGATTAGCATGAGCTTCCGCTGTTCGGCATCCCGGCTGTGTAATGTGTTAAAGCAGGAGAACAACCTCTATCACAGAGCTGACAAGGTCATACAGTCAATGTGGGCAAGCCCCGCCCACTTGGATCACCAAGTCACCAAGCACGTTAAAAGAACAGTTTGATATTTTGGGTAATATGCTAGATCACTCTGTTGCTGAGAGTTAGATGAGAGGATCAAGGCCACTTTCATATCTGTCCATTCAATAAAGAGTTGGAGCCAGGAGACGATTAGCTTAGCTTAGCATAAAGATAGGAAGCAGAGGGGAACAGCTAGCCTGCCTCTCTTTAAAGGGAAAACAAGAATAATGTTGGGTTGCACCAATATGAATTCATTTTTAAACCAGATTTAGTCATGGTTCAGCTTTAACTTCTGTTGCACCAAACTTTAAAACTAGCTTAAAATTAAGAAAGATTTAAATTTTTAAATAAACCTGATTCAATTTAATTTTGTTGCACCAAACCGTAAAATCAAATTTAAAATGTGATCCAGTATTAGCTTTAAAATTACACTTGCAGAGATTTAACTTTAAAGTTTTAACAGACAGCAGTCTGTTTTTTCTTAACTGTGCTGTTTTCTATTTTTTTAATCTTCTGTTATTCAGCCATATTGCTACATTGATCCAGCCAACATGTTTTTCTCAAAGGAGGAGAAATTAGAGCTTCTTTGTCTAGTCTGTGGGCTAGCTAGGCTAACAAACATTTTAGCTAGCAAGCAACCAATGTAACATTTTGTTAACATTTTAGCTTGCTGGAAACTGTGTTTTGTTTTTTTTTATTAAGGACTAGGCCTACAATTTTTATACTTAATAGGTTCCAACAGCATGCAAATTTATGTTTTATTTACTTATCTTAATTTGGGTACACAAGCCTTTCTATAAAGACGGACTTGATCCCATTTCAGTTAACATCAATAAACTTTGATTTAATAACAGAGTGTTTAATGGTGCAACAGGGCTTTGCTAAACTTTAAATCTGAATGTACTCATTTTAAACTTATTTTAGTTAAACTCTGATAAGAACAGAGTTTAGATTAAATGAATCTTTGTTGGTGCAACCCAGTCTTTCTCACGTGAAGTTCGGTTCATTTGGTCCTGATCAGAGACTGCGTATAGAAATGTACACATTAGAGCTCCCCAGAGTGAAGCCAAATCATTTTGATCACCCCCTGGTGGCTGGCTGCAGTATAGGTCATAAATCCTGCCTCCCCAATGTTAATATGTGAGAGATGGGCCAAACTAAAAGATCAGATATACTTCTCCCAAAGACGGTGTCTGAAGTTCTTATCACACTGATGTTTATTCAAGTGCTCAGTGTTTTTCTGATCAGTTTGGTTTTAATTAATTATTTGACGCGTGCCATGATTAACAGCTGAGCTCTGCTTTGGATTGAATTGGCCAGCTGTGTGGGCAGGAACTTGAAAACGCAGCTCCAATGCTGGTTCCAAATTATGTCACCAATGCAAGATGGCAGTGCTCGTATCTGGGACATTTTGGTTTCAGTTTTGTTACAGTGGGAGGACGTGAGCCCACAGTCTGAACCAGAGGAAAAAAATAATAAATTGTTTCATTCAAGTTCTGGTCAGGTTCCTGTTCACTTCACTTTTGCAGTTGTCATCTAGTATCATCAGGACCAATGTGGGTAAATCAAATTCCAGCGACTGACAGAAGTTCATGGAGCACTTCAATGCATCTGATGTGTATATTTATATTCCCTGGCATCACAAAGAGCTCACAAAGAAATAACAGATTATAAACATTATTAGTATTATTAGACTGCAAATCGACCGCATGTTATGAATAATGATTAACATATGGAGACAGGACAAAAAGGAGGCGTATTGTACAGTAATGATTCAGGGCTTATTACTGTGGGATTGCTGTCACACACTTTAATGGACTTAATGAGCTGACAAAGTACCCAGAGTAGAATACAAGCACAGCAGTTTTAACAGTTTTTGACCTATTAATCACGAAAACATATCCACGCTGATGTGCATATGTGTTGCCATGGATAATAAATAACCATATACATGACTTATACAGATCAGTCAATAGACCGCTTCAACGGATTTTGCAAACAGCAGCTGGATTTAGCAGTAATTATCATGCTAAAACCACATACCTGCTATTATAAAATCCAGATCGTGATGAGCTTGTGAATCCAGCTGCCCTGCTAGGTAACTATATTGACTGAGAAAGCTGAGTTCTCCAGGTTCAAAATGTGTTGTTCTTCCTGCACCCAGTGGAATTAGAGATCTGTTAGAGATGCTAGTAGGCCACAGTCAGGCAAGCTGTTTCCCTCTGCTTCCACTCTTTACACTGTACTAAAATAAGATAGCTGCCTCCCTAGCTGTTGCTCAATATTGAATAAAGATGTGAAAAAGGCATATTTTGCTAAATCTGTGACTATTTCTTTAAAATAAGTACTGAAAGCACTCAAACAATACACACCTAACAAGATATGAAGGATTTATCAACATCGCAGTGTATAGCAACAAATCCTAAGATCCTAATCTAGGTTGTGTTTTTCTCACTGTAAATATGTGTGATAAACAAGCTTTGGCTCCAGGCAGATGCACTTAATCAATCACAAATTGAATTTGTGATGGTACAGATTCTTATTTAACGGTGTGGGGGCGATTCAACTGTGTCACAAGACATTCTGATGGATAAATGGCATAAGAATGGGCCCCCCTCCAGTCAACGCCTCTATGTTTCTGACATGGCCATTCCACGTCACACTGCTTGAAAAATGAGCTCCGTAGAGGCATGCAGTCCTGCTATGAGATTGCACTTCATAAAGGGGAACAGCTCACAGGGGTGAAATTCCACTGTAGGGTTATGGATTTTCCAGTACATCACTGATAGATTGCACTAATATAACCTCAATAAAGAGTTTGAGAACAACTTTATGGATGTTTTCCCTCTTTTGTCATCTCATTTTTCTCTCTTTTGATGTGTGCTCCACTTGATTTGTCTGTTTTTTTCTCTTACTTTGTCTGGCTGTCACTCACGGGGTGCAGAGTAACACACTCTGAACACATTAGTCATGGGATGTGAACCACGGAGTGTTTCATCCAAAGTTTCACAAGTTGAACCTCAAGCAGCTCATTTTGTTTGTTTTTGCTTCAAGCTGCAGCAGCACGATGTTTTGGAGACTGTGATGTGTACATTGCACATGAATTCCTAAACAGCACCACTTGGCACAAAAGAGAAGGAGGGCTCTGTGCAGCTCTCTCATCGAATCATCACTCCGAGCCATGTTTACAACTCGACATCAGCTGCACTCTGCTGTAATTACAACAAATAATAGTGAGATCAACCTGACTTGTTCAAAATGAGAATAAATTGATCTTACAGGTGGTGTACCTACGATGTCATGATCAATGTTTTTATTTTACATAAAGTTCTGAGTAGTTTCAGTCATTTTACAGGCTTACAAGAATGAGATTATATTGTTTACGTTACAGCATTTCTGGTTTATTTCAAAGAGAGGCAGGAAAAACTGTGTGAGAGAGAAAAGCAAGCATGGTCGATTTTACAGATAGTTTGTATAAACTACTCTGAAGCCTCAGTTGTCATGTTCTCAGTTTTTCAAAGTAAAAACTTTTTGGTAAAATGTTGCACAACCCTAACCCTGGGAAAAATACAGGGCCATATTTAGTTGACCTATAGCGCATGGATTAGAGTGCATGGTAGTGCAGTGCATTGTACTATTTACAAAAAAGGTCGCATAATCTGGGTGCACAGTAGGGCGCAAGGCACTGATGGGTTTGTATTTAGTCTCTTAATTAATCATAGGTGTGGTTTAAGCATAACAGGAATTAAACCAAGAGCGTCATCTCCCATTCCCTTTAAAAGCCATGTGCACCTACACCTGGTGCTGTTTAAATGGTGATGAACAGAGATGTTGAAATGATCCACTGTAGTGAAGCAGGCACTGTGGTTAATCTGCAGGTCGGGCAGGCCGGGTCGAGATAGGGTAAAGCGTCTTCTCCTTGCTATGTGTGCATTTACACACGAGGCACAGCAGCATGACTGTTGTGACATTACTGCACACATGGACTGCCGATGCTTTTAGTTTTGATACTTGAAGTACATTTAGTTTATAATACTTGCAAACTTTGAAAGCAGATAGTTTTGAAAAGCATTTTAACATTGTGAGATTACTTCTTGTTTACTTCTTCAATCACTAAAGTATAATACTGTAACATTGTTTTTGTTTTTTTTTACATATAGTATAGAGGATATAGTATATCCTCTAATGGATGGGCTTCCTTAAAATAGTTTTTTATGCTATTTATTTGTCTCTCTTCACCAGAAATAAGTCTAACTATTGTTAGTTGTTTGTTCAAATACCTCAAATTACCCTTTTGCATTTTTCTACCTTTTCTTCCACGGCCATGCAAAGAATGAATGTCCTCTTTCAGGCTGGTCTCACAAAAAGATGTATGAATAGTATCTTCTTGTGTCATTTTGTGAGTTATCACAGTGCCTTTTTTGCTTTTTGCGTGCCATTTCGTTTTTACAGACGTATGCAGAGGTGGGTGTCATTTTACACTCTAATGACATTGAGAAGAAAAATGTCAGATGATGTAGTACAATGAGTAATAAAGTCTACATATGGAGGAGGTGGCGTTGGATTAGTCAAACGAACACAGGATATTCACCCAGGGGTCCTGTGTTAAATCAGTTTTTATCCTGTGATAAATCAAGGTTGACTTATTTTAATTAGGCAATTTAACTTATAATAATAATAATAATATACTTAACTTACGTGATGTATTTACGTAAGTAATGTATTTATTTAAACCTAAACCACAATCTTTTTCTAAACCTAACCGAGCAGTTTTGTTGCCCTAAACCTAAACTTAACTGTGACTGTTTCACAACGTTAGCCACAGCGAAGATCACTATGACCATGAAGGTAACCTGACTATGACGACAAAGGTCACCTGACTGTTGTTACTATGTTCAAAGCTCATAGCATTATATGACACACAAAAGGCTTAAAATGTGTAGACATAACACATAAAATGTCTTTAATTTTGGTAGCAGAGATGCATTTTATGTCCTCATCACAATAACATTACCAACATATCATACGTGCTTTAAATTTTCTATATTTTTTTAATTTTGTGTAAATTGCAGTTACATCCATTCTTACTGTCACTTACTCCATTAGTCTATAGTTCATTCTGTACATTTGATTATCTCTATATATCGTTATACTCACATTTGCAACTGTTAACACCACTGGTTAGATTCTTCATAATATTTTGTCGTACTTTTGGTAGTTCCAATTTAATCAAATCTAATGTTCATTTAAAAGGTGATTTAATAGGTGAATTAAAAAGCCACTGACTGACCTTGACTGGTGGGACAGTTCTTTTAATTATAATGAGGCAGGAATACTGTATCATTTTTAAATAATGTGTGTGAATGTCATTAAGTGGAGCGATTAAAATTGTTATAATGATATGTGAATAAAGAGCAAGTGGAGCTTTAATGCTTTGCTGGGAGGTGATGGAAATATTTGCAGTATTTGTATAAAACACTCTATACTCAATATTTCTGCCCGGAAAACTGAAGAAAATTGAATCCTGTCTCAAATCCTTTTAAAATAAGTCGACATCTGTGGTCTGCACATCTGAGGTCCTGCTTGCTCAGTCACCATGTGTTACCTGCTGAGCCCATCTCCAAGTTTCCTGACTGCACGCTCCTACCACTCGCTTCCAGTCCGATGCTCCACTGTGCCCTTTTTCAACCTGGTCAGCGGGACCTTGCCCCCCACAGCAGCCTGTTACTGCACCACACAACCCTTCATCAGTCTCCAGCTTCTCTCTATCACTGTCCCTCCCTGCCACCTGAGGGAACGATTCAATCACCTATGACCCAATCCATCTTTTAATGATGTTCGGACACTCCAAGGCCCACCTGCGCCCTATAAAAGCCTCCTCTCACAGTTTGTATTCTTTCCTTGGCGCGTCCACACAAAATCTGATCCTGCAGGGTGTGTGTGTGTGTGTGCGGTGGACCAGATGCATGTGTGCGAACATCCCCTGCAGCTTTTCCCCATACCCCTTCTCTTCTGAGACCTTGACCAGTTTTTGGTTTGTTTATGAGTGCATGTTGGGGGAGTCCGGAGGAGGCAAGCCATGTGCCAGGAAAAACATATGGCACTGCTGGGATTCAGACACCTGCCGTTGGACCGGTGAGAGCGCTTTCAGAATCATTAGGAATTAAAGGAATTTAATGACTTCACAGACAATGCAATTTCATTTCCTGGGTGGTTCCTTTTACCCCCACATGGGTAACTTATCCTGTTTTGGAATGCAACCTGGGGTATCTTTGCTATAACTGCGTGTGTTGGTGTGTGTGTGTAACAGGAGTAATAATGGGTTGGAAAAAATTACAACATGCCACTTCATGTGAAACATAAATGTAATGACTGCACTGTGACTCTGCCATTTTAACAACTAATCGATCTTTCATTAAATCCCTCCCACAAAACAGTGATTGTCCAATCATGGCTTGCAAACTGTCATCACATGAAGCTTTGTATTTCTCCACGCTGAGCCAAGAAGTGATCGCTGCAGAGCCAAATTTGACCTTGTCCGGCTCCACCTCTCTAGACCTAGTGAAGCTCCACCTGAGGAATGAGACTGGGCATGGTTAGGGAAAGAATATCAAGTTAATACAATCAGAATGGTGTGCATAGGGGCTTTCAGAGCAATACTATGCATTTTAAAAGTTTGGAAGGTGGTGTTTGCTTTCCAAAATCAAGAACACATGGAATGAAAAATGTAGAGCAGGGGTTCTCAACTTTTTTTTTTATTATTTAATGTCCACTTCTTATTCCTAAAAAAAAAGAATAAATCCAAGGACCACCCTCACAAATAAATGAGAAAAAAAAGAAATAAGTTCAGCTCCTCTACTATCACAAAGAGTTTCTTGCTATAAGCTAAACAAGCAGCAATCATATAACTAGCGTTAACAGTACCACTGCATCTGTAGCTAGATGGTGCTCTAAGGCTCACTCTTTGCAAATGGCTGATGTAGGGAATGAATTTAATTGGACTTGTGTGCAGGATTTAGTGGCATCTAAAGTTTGCAGACTGCAAATACATTTCCTCTCTCTCCCCTTCCAAGCGGAGAAACTTAATTTTAAAAAAATGCAAAAAGCCCTTAAAAAAGCCCTTCCACTGGAAGATGATGCTTTAGCCCCACTTAAAAGGCTGATTCTAAAGTAACAAAAACACAGTGATTCTTATGTTCAGGTCATAATACACTAAATAAAATATACTAATAATTGTTATATTCTGAGCGGGCATTACATTGCTGGTCTCTTTTATGCGGCCCTCGCAACAAGTAAAAAATATCTTGTTTTTACATCACAAAATAAATCAACCAAATCGGTGTGTATCCATGATCCTTAGTTGTAATTCAGGACCAGATAATATAGCCTACGCTTCCAGACTCTGCATAAGTAACTGCATTATTATGAAGTATCTTGCTTGCTTTATCCTGCTCAGCCCCGCCTACATGACACCTCACATCCATGTCTCATGTGTTTCAGCCATAAGAGTGTGTTCATTTAACATAAGCTGCAATCATTAGCATGTCCAGCTGACTAGCTTACTGCCGAAATGTCAGACGAGAATAATCCAAATCTTCTCAAACCAATGTGAGCAAAACACATTATTATTGACTGACTGGAGCACATTGAGTCTATGCCTGTTGAATGAAATGTGCAATACAAACCAAGTTGACTGGACTGTGTTTATTTAGCTAATTTGTATGTGTTTGTAGCTGTGTGGTTTTTGAGGACCCGCTTCACCCTGGACTCC
>JAJHUR010128130.1:0-12813 GCA_027495735.1 Lutjanus campechanus
CCTTGACTTCTCTGAAATGAAGAACTGACTTTTCAAACTGAGAAAATGTAAAAGGAGATCATTGTGTCTAATGTTCGTCAGTGTTGTTGGTTCAACTTTGAACATGTTCTCTCAAGTACCACTGAATTAATATCAAGTCAGTTGGACAAGAAAACTTTATTTGTTTTGTATCATTAGAAAATTACCTCAACGTGCCTTTTGGAAGTCAGGCAGCCTGAGCAGCTTTTTAAAGGTAAAACAAATAGGACTCTGCATCACTAAACTTCCTTGCTGGCTTCTTGTTATGTGGTGTGTTATCTTTTAGTATTTACAATATAATTTATTGTTCATCTGTAAAGTGCTTTGTGCTAATTTCAACACTGTAAATATTATATAAAAAAAGTTTTACCAACTACTGATATTTTGTTAAAATAATTTACTTTAGAAACCCTCAAAAAATGGTTAAACTCATTAAAGTAAAAGTGAATAATTGTTTAGACTTTAATATTGTCAATTGCAAAAATTTAATTGTCAAGGACCCAAATCAGGTTCATAGCACACATTTTTGGGGGGTTTAAAACTCCAAGATTCAAGCTTATATAAAAAGAAAAGTAAATTATCTCAACAAAATAACTGAACTCTTTTTTTTAACAGTCAATACTATATGTTTTGCGTGTTTTATAGTCAATTGGCCACAACAGAACTCCAGAGAAGAAATAAAAAAAATCTACTCTGTTTAAGACTGAATTTAAGACAATGGCTGCCTTTTCCTCACAATATGTTCCTCAGCTACAGACGTGAACCATATGAGATGTAAAGGGGACAGCAGTATGTTACTGTAGACCCGTATCCTGAAAGGAATTAACGGCCTGCACAAACATGACATGAAGCTGAATTTATGAGTACACAGCATTCATAGCTGCATTTGATGAAAGAGCTGGCTCACTCAGCCTCTCACATAGCCTCTAGATTCTGTAAAGTCATACCACTGGCACAGTTATTTCATGTATACTGCAGAGGTGCAAACCCAATATTTCATGTCAATTACTGAAAAGTATAAAAGCATAAGTCTCCTGAGTCACACATAGTAATTATCTTCAACCGTCAACGCTGCAAGATTCATCCATAGAAAATGCTAAAAATCCCCATTCCCTGGGGTGTGTAATAACAGACTGCCAAGAACTGATGTTCAAGTCTAGGCAGGATAACATTTTAATTCACACCTTTCTCCTTGTGGCTACAGAAAAACACAAATAATAAAAAAGAAGTTGGATAGCAGCACAAGTTCAGAACAATCCTAAACAAACGATGACTACAACAGTCTGTAGGGGGGTTAAATAAATCCTATAATAGAGATGAATCAACGGATGAGAAGAGTTGAATCACAATATGACTCGACCCTGGTAACAAGGGTATCCAAGTAACATTGCTTCAACACTGAACTCATCCACAAGGTCACAAAAAAAATCCCTTCTACTCTTTTACTTTTACTTCTCTTTGGTGCTTTATTTTGTGAAACTGTCCAGTTGGATCAATGTGTCTCCTTTACTGAATACTTTGATAATAATTAACATTAACTACATTATTACTAATTTTATTATTGTTGCATTTTTTCAGTTGTATTGTAGCCCCATAAGCAAACAACTTATTCCTATCTATTGTTTAATTTACAATAAAACCAAATTTATAAATGATTTATAATTAACTTATTAATTAAGTTTGACACATTTAATAAATAATTCCAATCAGTTTTTATACATTGATGTGGGGTCATGTGGCAAGATCCAGTCACTGTTTAGTAGCCTATAGTCTCATTAATATACACTGTAAAAAATCATAGAGGAATTTAGTAGAATCAACTAATCTTTCTCATTAACTTGTAAATATCCAAATTTTATTTACTTAATTATACTTAAAGTTTCGAGTACTTATCTTCAGAACACTTATATAAATATGAGTTCTTCTAACTTTAAGTCTTTTGAGTTGAAATTATAAGCTGAATGAATGTACTGTACAGAATTCAAGTAACTCATTTAATTAAGTTTTTAAAGAAACATGATCAGCATAATATCAGACTTCCCAGCATGCACTGTTTGAGAGTAAAAACTCTCCTCAGAACCTACTTTTTTGTAGTTTGAAGAAAACATATGTAAGGAAAACTTGTTGTGCATCTCATACACTTGGAGATAAGTCATGGTTGCTTGTTTTCACAATAATGAAAAAAAAACCTAACTAACTTTTTTTTCTCTTACAGTGTACCATTTATAAAAAGAGAGTAAAGAATGAAACACATCACTTATTACTGATGAAAATCGGGTTGGATCGGTGCAACAAGTAAAGGAAGATTACTCCAAGTTTTTAAACTTATTAAGATATGCTATTGGTGGTTCAAAGCTTGTTACTTATTAACAAATATCTGATGAGGCTGGCAGGTATAAATTCTGGCTGATGGAGAAGACAAAAAGACAATGAGCAATGAGATCTGAGGCTTAACAATACAGATAAATGTGGGCTCACTATTTGGCAAGACTGTTACCTTTTTTATTTAATATTTTATAACAGCTTATTCATGACTTAATAATCTAATTATAAGCCCTTATAAATCATTTGTAAGGATAGTCGCATTGTAAAGTGGTAGGCAGTGAATTTTGTTTAAAAAGTTCATAAAAAGTAGTTTTGTTCCATTACAAGAACCATTAAAGTCTTTTTTTATGTATATCATTACAAAATCAAGAACAGAGAGGTGTGGGGGCTCTGTATGTGGATATGATTTGTGCTTTGGGTGTGTGTGGAACAACATGGAAATACTGGAGTTTGCAGGAGTGGTTTGTGCTGTAATCCATCTAGCCAATAAGAACTACAGTTCCCGAGATCCTCTTCGGTAACGCGTCATGAAATTCCGTCCAATCGCTGCCTTTGGAGGTTTTCTTGAGTCACAAAAATAAGGAAAACCATAAAAGTTTGCTATCGCAGGTTTATATTTTATTCAGCGTTTTGTAAACCATTTACTGGTCGATGACTAGTTACTCTGAAAGTGTTCATCTATACGACTAGTTCGATGTTCGTGTTAGTTTGGGGTTTTCAAAGGCGCTTTTCGTGTTTGTTGAGGAGAAGTTACGTGATTAGCGCTAGCTAATAGGCTAACTAAGTAGCCCTGTCGTTACTGTATCCACAGCTACAACAGCGTTAGTTCACATGAGTCAAAGTAAATTTCACCGATGGACATCACCCCTAAAGCAGTCAAGTTAAAATCCGTGGAATCGAGCCCCTCTGAGCATAAACAGGAAAAGGTAGGTTGAAGACTAATGTTAAGTAGCTGATACTATCACGTCAAAACAACTTGAGTAAATATGATCTAGCTAATATGTACTGTTATCACCTATTGAGACTAGAGCTGCAACGATTGATTGATTAGTTGTCAGTAAGGCTGGGCAACAGGCTTGGGGAGTAACGGATTACACAGGAATAAACAGGATTATGTAATCTGGATCCAAGGAAAGAGGTAACTGTAATCCAATAGTTACAGAAAAAAGACATACTGTAATGATATTAATTACATGTGGTACAAATAGGGATTATTACGCAGGAGTGCAATTTGAAAATATATATAATATATTACTATGTTAAGTGCGCACACTTTATAACACTTGATGAGTCTCACAACACCACTAGACTGAAACCACCGCTATTCTAACAGTGGCCAATTTATTCTGATGGCCTCCTGTGAAAGTCAATCAATCAATCACTTGCTCACAACAAAGGAAGAAGGAAGTGGACAAACTAATAAACCTAACAACGTACATAAAACATTATATTTGACTAAATAATTTCACCATATTTATACCATATTTATTTAATATTGTGGTACTTTGATTAGGTGAAGAGCCACATTTTTAACAGGTAATTAGTAACTGTCTGAATACATTTTTAAAGCAACCCTCTCAATCTGGTTGGGCAATATGGCTCATAAATCACAATATTTTTAGGCTATTCTGCAATATAAAATATATCTCGATATACACGTTTATTCAAAATTAACACAAATTTGCAAATAGAACAAACATGATGGTCTTATAGAATATGATTCATTGCTCTGGCTGGTTGGTATGGACAAAATTATATATAATATAATTTCACAAAATATTAATAGAATGAGATTTTTAAATAATTTTTAAATAATCAGTCATTTATAAGTCATAACTAAGTGGGTAAAGGCAAATAATAGAAATGCAGCCTTTAAAACCAATAAAATACAACACTTGTGCTGTATCACAATATAACAATATCCAAAACTTAAAACAATATCATATCAATATGACATCAATATGTGCCCAGCTGTGAACTATTAAATTAAATGGCAGCTATTTTGACACTTGATTAATCTTGAGTTATTTTTTTCAGAAATGACAGTAAGTAATGAAAAGACATTTGAGGACATCATCTCTGGGCTTCAGGAAACACTTTAACATTTTAACAACATCTTTCACCATTTTCTAACATTTTATTGACTAGGGTTGGGCGATATCTACCGAACTGGAATATGACAGTGTCTACAGTCAAACATTGCGATGGACAATGATATTGTTGCTGGGTTTAAAAGGGTCTTTGTCTCCACACCACATATCTGTAACTTAGTGGTGTTTAATAAGAAAATAATAAACGGGACATGGAGACATAATTCAATGAACAACAGTGGCGGCTTCTTTTTATTTTCCCTCCCACATGTCAAAAACAGAACTTTGGTAAAAACTCTATGGGAACTCTGAGGGGACACATTACCTCAAATACAGAAGGTTTTTATATCATGATGTGACGATGGTAGAGGATTCAGTGGTCGATAACTATCAACCAGCACTGACAGTATTATGGACCAAACAACTAATCGATTCACTGAGAAAATAATTGACAGATTAATTGACAAAAATAATTAATAATTGAGACACTGTGAGCTCTGGGGTTGTCATGAAATGACAATTTTAAATGTTGATACCATACTAATATAAAAAACGATGCCACAAAAAAAGGATAAAATATACTGAGGCGCAGGATAGTTTTTCTTGTTTTTAAATGAACACCCTGCACACCATGCTGATACAGAAAAAAATCACTGAAAAAAATATCTGTTTTTATTATGCTGCAAGCCAAATTTCAGGCAAGAAAATAAAGACTGAAGTCTTGAACAAGCATTTAGATCTTGTATGTTTGTATAGCTTTGGTTCTTTCAATATTATCAGATGTTAGTATTGTACTGTTTTAAACAATGTGATATTGAAAAGTATTGGAGTATCGATACTTGTGCCCTGTGATTCATTCATGGTCCTCTCTGCAGCAGCATCAAAAGCTGAGTTCCTCTCTGAGGGAGAGGCTGAAGCGATCGAGGCGCTCCTTCACCTCGCCTTCCTCTGTGGCCAAACGCCTTTGTGTTGATGAGGAGGATGGGCAACAAGTTTCAGCAGGTTCCCAGGAGACAGTTAATAACCTTCCACTGATCATTCCCAATGTGGATGTAAACAGAAATGAGGTGAGATCAGGGAGTGAAAGGTTTTCTGGACACATTCCTGAACCAACCCATCCTCCTTCAAAAGACCTTGCACAACAACGAGACCAGCTGAGGAAGGAGGTTAAAGAGAAGACGGAGACTCTGCGCAGACTCAAGATGGTTCAGATGTACAGAGGCAAGGTATTAGCTGCCTTTAAATTGTCCTAACATGAACGTAAGGGGATTTATTGACTGAAAGTGATGATTTTATATGACACATAACCTCTTTTTCTCCCTAGAATGATTTAACACAGCTCCAAACCTTGATTGACAAGTGGCGGAGTTGTGCTCAGGCTGCACTGTACGAGCTCCAGTCTGAAGTCCCCATAGATGGAGGAAAGGCCAGCCTGTCGCAGCTTATTGACCTCTTTAGCCTGGATGACAGCATTCTGCACTTTGACCGAACAGAGGATGACTTTGTTACCAAATAAATATGCCTTACATCACACGCATCCTTTGTTTCATCAGTTAACTTAAATATTACAGAGGAATAATCACAGTTCAAATATCCTGAGTTAACTAATTGTTTTATTTGTTGCTGCTATACAATTTTTACTATAGAATTTTCACAGCATGCATTGTAAATTCCATGTTAAGTTTACTTGCTTAGAGAGGTGTAAATAAAATAGTGTTATCTGTAATACAAGAAAAAGCCTAAGTTAACACATTGACCCCTCCTAAGTTCTGCCCCTTTTACTGTTTAGTAAACTTGTTTGCTTGATCAACTGTCTGTTTCTACTGTTAAAGTGTAGGCTCACATCTTAAGTTAGGTAGTGTTAGCAAAAAGCTAGCTAACTAGCTGATGACTGATGTAGAATAGCTACCTAATTGGCTAGCATTTTGCCAATATTAGCTAATTTAAAATGTGAATATATGTCTAAACAGTTTTCTTTTCAATATATACAGACCTAGACATAAATATAAGTACAGGAAACAGGCAACTGTTACTGAAACACAAAGTGAAAAGGGTCAGTTGTTTAAATTGTTGCTGCCACACCATTCTTGTTCACATCTTAAGTTGTTAATTTCATGTTAAGTTTAATTGTAAAGAGAAGTGTAAATAAAATTGTGTTATCTGTTGAAGAGACTGTTTTGCTCAGTTGTGTTCTAGCTGCTGAAGTGAGGGAAAGTTCTTCATCCTCAGGCGCTCGACTTCAGCCTGGAGGACAGCCAGCTCCTCCGCCTGCGCTCTGACAATGGCCTCCAACTTCTTCCTCTGAACAATTTCCTGGTAGCGCTCCTCTGTTGTAGCTCCTTGATCATCATCTGAAGTTAAACATCAAACAAGCAACATTATCAGTCTCAACAGGCGTCAAAATTTGCAGAGCAGAGTTAGAGCTGAAATCAGTTTTTTTATTACCTATTGCTTCACTGATGTGTCTCATCTCTGCCACGTCCACCTGCAGATCAGATAACTGCTTCTCTAGAGTTGCGTTCTGCTCAGCTTTCTTTGCCGCTTGTCTGTTCAGCTGTTTAATCTTTTTTTTGCAATGCTGCACTTTCTGTAGATGAGCCTGAAAACAGAGCGTAATACGTAATCTGTGTACTTCACAGTCAGGTATAGGGAGCATATAATACAGAGCTGATTGAGAGCTCATTGTTACTTTTTTGTTACCTTTTCCTGAAAATCTATAGTTTTCTGCAGAGTGGAAACCTGCTTGGACATGCAACTGTCTCGATCTTTGAGATACTGGAAAGAAGAGCAAATAACTAATTATTTGAAACAAAAAACAGAAGGGGCAGCAACATAGTGTCTCAACATGTGTCTACTTGAGCTATTTTGATGAGAGATTCCACAACGACAGCCATGGCAAAAATGCTTCATCATAAAATATTCTCAGGATGGATTTGTTTGTGTTTAAAGTTTCTCTCTCTCAGGGGTTCAGGGGTCTAAACAATGGAAGGAAACTGCATGCCACGCCTCAGCACAGCTACCTGAACCTTTTTGCCGGAGGAAACTGGCATTGAGGCCTGGAAACATGTTTTGTGTGTGCCATGCTCATCGACTTGTTGAAAATAAGATGACTCATTTGATTGAAGTATTCTTTCATTGCCCAACTACCACCCCTGTGTTTTTTTCTATCACTAACACATGAAATTCCTTGTGCATTATGATGTGTATGAAAGGGTTACTGGATTGCGACCAGGAGCCAAGTATTTTCCTGTGAAGTTTAGTAGTCTGTATTCAATTAAACTGCATTTTCACGCCTCAGATTGACTCTTGCTGCCAAATGAAGCAGAGAAGCTTCTCTGTTTTCAGAGAAATTTGAATCACTACATAAACATGTCAGAGATATTCGAAGAGGAATAAAGAAAGCATAGGTCTTCACCTACTGGGTAACTGGGTTTTAAAAGATGCAAAAAAGATATAAAAAATGGGGTGGGGAGCTTGCATGAGTAAGGCGTGTCTGTGATAGCAGATGATCATCCATCTGTTCTCAGGGATGGTAACAATTTTCTGCTCGCAAAAAAACATCTATTGCTGCCAAAACCAAAATACCTGCCTTGATACTTCTGACTGAGGTTTGGCCAGAAATGATAACAGGGTTAAAGTTTCACCCCATATGCAGGGATTTCAATGCTATTTCAAGCAGATGCTAAATTTCTTGACAACCTTTGGCACATAATCACCATGTCAGAATTATGCATACATGCTCTGAAAGTATCATTTAGTGCTTATGTGCATTTTTTTGAGAGTAAAGGGTCCCTGAGAAAAGCTAAAACTGCAGAATTAGGGTGTTTCAGTATCCTGATTGCACTCACATCCTTTTGCTCTTCAGAGAGTTGTAACATCTGGATGTCCCTCGCCTTGTCGGTGAGGTCCTCTATCTGCATCATCCTCTTCTTCTTCTCCCACTCCAGCAGTTTGATGTTTTTACGCAAATCTTTGCGCTTCTCCATGTACGCCATCTTCTGCTCTCCAAGTCTCTGATCAAACAGAAAACAATCATTTGACAGACATTTTCAGGACGTACATGTATACGGACCTATCCTAAGAATCATTGGTTTTAGGAATTTTGCAGTAGGACTGTACACGTCTGGTGGTATAAGCTGACCTTGATGGTTCTGTTGAGGTCCTCCACCACACTCCTGTGGACAAGAACAGCGTCAGTGTAATCAGCAGTCAGGTCTGTGATGGGCACCTCCACCTGGCCCTGTTGGAGTAGGACCTGGACCATGGTGTCCATCAGGAAACGCTTCTTCTCCGTATGCAGACTAGAAGGGAGGACAACAAAAACACTAGAGGATTATTCTTCCATAGAGAAATAGAATAAATTATATTTACTCTTTTTTTTTAACTATACCACCTTTAATTATTACAACAATTCCAAAAAAGTTGGGACTCTGTGTAAGACTTAAATAAAAACAGAATGCAATGATTTGCACATCTTTCTCAACCTATATTTAATCAAATACACAAATACAGTGTAATGGCAATATATTTAATGTTCAAACAGATAAACTGCATTGTTTTCTGTAAATATACACTCATTTTGAATTTTCAAAGTCTAGTACACGTACGCTTTTAATATGAAGCCACACTGTTGGAACACATGCAGAATGTGTCTTGACATTTTCTTGGTGAAATAAGCAGGGACATCTCTGAAAAAGATGTCTGGATGGCAGCATATGTTGCTTCAAAACCTCTTTGAACATTTCAGCATAAATGGGGCCTTCACATATAAACCAGTTACCCATGGTGCCATAGGCACTATTACACCCCCATACCATCACATATGCTCGCTTCTGAACTTTGCACTGGCAACATTATCATGATGATCACCTATTATCAATTAACCTTCTTTCCTGTGAAATGGTCCAAACAGGTATTTCTTTGAGCATTTCAAAACTTTTGTTCCTTTTGTCCCAAGTTTTTACATAGCCAGTTGTCTTTGTTTTACACGGTGTTTTAATCTTCTTGGAATTAGGGTTGTATTATCAGCTACAGAGGAGAAGTTCTCTAATTTAAGACTTGTGGTTTGAGTGCCCTTCTCTCAGGTCATCTCTACTGTACTTTTTACATTATGAATGACAACATCATGGTCATACCTCTCAAGTTTGTCAGAGAGATTTTCAATTTTCTGTCGGGTAGCCTGCTCCTCATCTCTCCTCTTCTGCAGGAATGCCTGCATCTCAGCAAGAGTCAAAGCGTTGTCTTTGACCTGCAAAAAATGTTAAACATGTAAAACAGTGAGTGGAATATTACACACAAGACACAATCATTTGGTTTCTTAAATCTGTTCAATAGCTGTGCTGCACTGAGCATTACAGGGGTGGTGTAAAAAAGTTACACCATTTGAGGGTGCCTGTAACTCAGTTGGTAGAGCGTGCGCCCCATATACTGAGGCTGTCAGCCCTCTGCAGTAGTTACTGCCTCGTCTCCAACCTGTGGCCCATTTGCTGCATGTCATTCCCGCTCTCTCTGCCCCCTTTCCTGTCATATCTTCAGCTGTCACCTACCAAATGAAGGCAAAAAAGCCCAAAAATAATCCTCAAAAAGAAAAGAAAAAAAGAAGCTGCAGCTATAAAGTGGAAACTCCTTGTTGATAGAGATTTTTAAGTTTGTAAACAGACTATTAAATGTGCTAACTGCAAATTTTGAAAAGTGAACTGGAAAAATGAAAATGAAAATAGTGAATTGGAGCCATAAATGGCATACCAAATAGCTTTAATTTAATATACAATCAGGTCAAAGCAAGTTCTCATGCAAAGCAATCATGTTCATGATATAGTACAGTACATATATTTATCCTTTAAACCTGTACAGTTTTACCTTTTGCTCGCTCTCTACTTTCGTTCTGCGGTAGTGACAAAACCTCTCCCAGACCGCTGGCTTCAAGCCTTCTGGCATATTCTCTGGAGCATCCATCTCGTCCAAGGCCTTCAGCATTCTGAAGAGCGCATCAGGAGCTTGTGAACCACACAGACGCGGCTCTTTAAATGGGTTGAGGCTGTTGTCGGTCTGGGTCCTCATCTTTTGACCTCTGAAGCATGAAAGACCATGTGCAGCAACTATTAAATCATTCACAACCGACAATGTGGATATCAAAATATGCAACTTTCTACATGCACAATTGCATTATGTTTGATGTTTGTGACAAAATGTCGAGTATTACACACCTGGGTCTACGCTTGAATAACTTATATACGAGATTGGTCAAGTGACCTGGCACATCAGCAAACTCCTTCTTGAATTCTTCGTCAAGAAGCTTGGGGGACATGGAAGGATATTTTACCATGTATGTTCACTTATATTTAAAATTATTTCAGTATTTTACCAGCTTACTTTGTCCTCATCTACAATGCTGTCATAGGTCTTGTGAAACAATGCTACTTCTTCTTCATGTCTCTTCACCTCCTCACCAATTTCATCCTGTCAGGGAAACACGTGTTAGTAAGACAAGAGTAGTGTGCACGGGAAATAGTGATTGGCAGCCTTGAAGCCTGAACAAATGAACATGCCACACAGGTTAGCTCTTGCTAAACATGCCTGGACAATGGGATTTTTATTTTACAATTTGGAAGAACACCACCATCTGACAAATAACAGAATTTGGAGCTGGCAGTCATAAATTCCTTCAGCATTACTGTGTTAGAGCTTACTGACCTTGTATGTAGTTGCTTTTTCAAGTTTGTGCTCAAGCTCCAGCTCTCCATTTGTCATCTCCTCTTCTACAAGTACTGAGCAGCTGAGATGAGTAATCTTGAGCTCTTCCTGTAAAATACATTAAAAAAAAAACATTAATCAGGATTTTTTAAGGTGTCACATACACAAGATATCATATCTCATAATTATCTCAAGGAAGAAACCACAATGAGAAGAAAGGGTCTTTTATCTTGTGTGGTGAAAATGAAAAAAAGGAAACAAAAGGAATATGATGCAGATTGTGTTCTTGTTATGAGTCTGTTTGTGTGTGTGCGTGTGTGTCTACCTGTGTGTTGTCTCACCTGAGATATCGCCATGTCACATTTAATTTTCTTGTCAAACAGCTTTGTTAAAGTTTCATCAAACTTTACAGTCGCATCCTTGGTGGATTCCTGCAGTTTTTTCACTTCACCTTCCAGTGACTGCAATCACAGAGTTCATTAGATGACTCATATTGATCCACTGATCAGAAGTTATATTTCTCAGTCATATATAAGTCATATTTCTCATCATTACAAAGCAGAACTGTGACATGTATCAACTGTAATAGCTGTAAAACCTTTATATATTTGTCCTTCTCCTCCTTTAGGTCTTTGGTTTTCTTTTCATACTCTTTGTAGACTTTCTTCTCCTCCTCAGTCCATTGGATGTCAGGTTTGGTCAAAACAAACTCAGGCGGAGGTATTTCCTGTGGAGTCAGTTCAATAGAAACTATGTGCCCTTCATGCTGATTTGACTGATTCAACTGGCACTGACTAGAAAAGAATTCAGGTTAGAAAAAAACAACACTTTACTGTGTTAGTAGTTAATTTTTGGCTGCAATGTGTTTTGTGTACATCATGAGAGATGTCAGCAGGACGGAAGGTAGGAAAGGGTTTCATTTTTCTTTTACTCTTTTCTCTGTGTAACTCTCCCAGACATTCGAAAATGTTTACTACTCTGTGCTCTTCTGTAATCACTTGATAAATGAACACCTAATAATACAACTGAATCAAAATACAAAAATAACATTTACATTAGCACATCTTCCAATTATTTTCTGAATGAATAGACGGTCTAAATTGAGAGTATGAAATAAAATATTTCCTCTAAAATAATAATAGCAAATGTCAGTATCATAATGACACTATAAAAATATTCTAGACCCTGACAGACATATTTGTAAAAATGTTGGTTGGTTATTTATCCAACAGGTGTTTTTTCCTACCTTGTTGTGATGTGATCTGGCTAACCTTTAGAGGGATGGTAATAAGTCTTTCTTTTTCTTGCGTCCTATCTATTATATATTTCTGAACACAGGTCATATACATTTTCATATACGAGATGATGAATTATATGTTTTCATATATGCTCAATGTTTTGACGTATGGCTTTTGTAATAATGTTTTTCTCTGTGTACTTTTCTGTATGTAATTTATTGAATTGTTGTTGAATGTTGTTTGAATAGTAAACAACACCTGCTGTCAAAGAGCTTGTCAGCCTACTGAGGTGCATGATGTATAAATATGGCTGTGGTTTTCATTGTTCAAACATTCTGACCTGACAAAGATCCAAATGGGATTGAAATGTTGTCATTAAACTTTTGTGGCATGGAGTAAGTGTGCAGGTGTTACCTTTTTTCTTTGACAGTTTCTGATAGCCTTGCACC
>JAJHUR010128141.1:0-15263 GCA_027495735.1 Lutjanus campechanus
TTGTCCTTCTATGTTGTTTTTGCCTGTGTGACAGATTGGCAGCAGACAGTTTCCGGTAGAACCAGTTTTCACATTGAACAGAACCACTCCCTCCTGTAATCAGTGGGTCTGAGGCACATGTATTCAGGTTGGGATGGTTACTTTAAAATGTATTTAGATACAGTTACTAGTTGCCTGACTTCCTGAAATGTTTTGTTTTGTCCACAACTCATAGATATTCAGTTTGCTGTCAGAGGAGTAAAAAACCAGAAATCAGAGAAACTGGACTGGACGATGACTTGATTATTGATGCAGATTAATTTAGTAGTTTAATGATAGATTAATCATTGCAGCTCCGAGTGTTTTATGTTTGTTGTTCGGTTTATTAGTTTGTCCAGCTGTTCCTTCTTTGTTGTGCACAATTTATTGATTGACTGATTTAAAGACAAAAATTGTGAAATTTCCACCCAGTGAAGCATTTTTTCACTAGAGGACATGATAATGATTTGTCAGCTGTGTGTCAACTGTGCATGGTAGGATATTGTTCTTTGTTTTAATGCTGTAATCCTACTAATAATCCCCATTTTGACTAAATGTATCTGTAATCTGATTATATTATTTTTATCTGTAACTATAATGGATTGGAGTTACCTTTTTTGGGATCCAGATTACATAAAATGTCTTGCACCACTCTCTAACTTTGTTTTACTGAGTTAAAAGTGAATTAATAAGAACAAAAGCCCATTTTTCAGTTGTTTTTCATCTTAATTAAGTTTAATAACTGTCTCTCTTATCAGTCATTAATTAAAGTTACCATTGTTAATGAATTCAGTGACAATGTATCGAGGCTTTTTCACTGTCTCCTACACTGTAAGCAAACAGTTAAAGTTAATGAGTCATCTGCAGGGATTATAAGTAATCAGTGAAGATTTTGTTGCTATAATCCCTTAGGCCTGCAGTTATACATGTTAATAACATGTTAACAAGGGGTTTATAAATGGATTTTGATCCAGATGCTCTGCAGATCCTGTCCAGCAGGTCAAAAGTTTAGAGGTCACTAACCCCAAAGTTGCTTTTTTTAAAAAGAACTCCATCCGCATTCTTATTCCAGTTTTTCAAATGTACCGGTAAGCTCACATTGAGCCGACGGCAAAAAGCAGTGACGTAGGTTACAGCGCTGAGGTCCTCCCCTCCCCTCCCCTCCTCTCCCCTCCTCTGCCTTAAGGGGTTTACATGTAGAAATGTCATCATTCAGAAAACTACGTCAGGTAATGTGGGGACAAATTTTTGGAACAGTCTGGGAAAATAGCATTGTGTTGTTGAGACATACGCACTTCAGGCTAAATTTTGATGTTCAAATTTTAATACACAAGCTACACTTCTAGGAAGCTACATAATGATGTTTTTAAAAAAAACTGAAAAATAATGGACCCACCTTTTGATTTATAACTGGTTTAGAAAGCATTTTTAAAATATTTATTAAACATCATGAGAGCCATTAGTTTCGACTTATAACACCTTAAAGAACTTTAATGAGCTCACAGCAGGGCTCATGGCAGGGCTGCATTGGACTGCGCTCCTCCAAAAATGTCAGACATGCAAGACGGGCAGGTAATAAACATTCATGGTGAATTCCTTGTGTACTTGTTCCTCAACTGTCTGTTCTGTCTGCAGCAGTGAATAAACACACGTCTCTTCAAGACTGCAGAGGAGGCCTTGAAGATGAGCTTAAGATCTCTTTTAAAGGACAAGTCCAGTTTATTACAACTTTAACTTGACTTCATTATTAGTCCTGCCAGGTGGAGATCATGCAGTCTCTTCTGTGTCAGTGAGTGAGTGAGTAAGTGAGAGTGCGCATGATCAGCAAACTCGGTTTTATCTTGTCCGGAGCTATTCTCGAATACTACTGGACTGATCAGCCTAATTGTTTTTGGTGCACACTCAGGACTGTATGCTGAAGGACCTCAGTGATTCACACTTTTAAAAAACGCTGAGCTTCATTTTTGGCCGTTACTCAACCATAACACCTCAGGACAACGTATGTGGAGGTCGTGTTATTGCAGGTGGAACTTTACAAATCTCTGCTGGTTGCATCTGGCAATTGTGGTGGCATTGCAGTAGGTGCTTCACCATGTGTTGCCTGGTGGAGATCTGGTGGAGAGAAAAAGTTGTCTTCCAGTGTGACTTGTACGTTATTGCGTTCATCATAATTTCTCTTAATAGCAACAACATTGTACTCACAAAGGTCATCGCTAAGATCTCAGATCTCCGCGTCATCTCTGCGATCTGACGAGACAAGAATCACCAGCAGTGAGACGGTCAGACAGGCTGGAAGCAGACAGACAGGAACAAAGCGTAACATTAGCCAAATTTACCTGGAAGAGAAAACAATTTGCCAAGAAACTTCCTGCTTCAATGAACAACCGTACTTACACCCACTTTCAGTTTTACCTAGAAATAAAGTTGTTTATACAGTGTGGCATGTTGGTTTGTTTATTCAACATTAGAAAAATTAAAACAGATCAGTATCAGGTTCTAATGTGTTTCAAAATTTAGGTTTATAACAATATGTTTATCAGGTTATGACAAGCTATTTTCAGGTTATAAAAAGATGTTTTCATGCTATAAAAGGATATTTTTGTGTCATACCAAGATATTTTTACATTATTACGACATACAAATGTATCACATTATAACAGTGGTCCCCAAACCTTTTCTGCTGCGCCCCCCTTCAGAAGCCAAAGAAAAGTTCAGCCCCCTCCATCAAACAATTATTATGAATTATAATCAATAATTGGAAAAGCAAGTGATTAAAAAGGATTCAAAAGTTGAATTTGAAATGAAATACAGGTCAGAATGACCCGTATCAGCAAACACTTGTTTGCTTATTTCACCCTTAATCATATTCATTTATCTTTGTTTCACTCTTTATTCCTCCCCTGGTCATCTGTGACATCTGCAACATCGTACGCTGATAATAACAAGCAAAGATGAGTCTCCACTGTTAAGTGATCAGCTGTTTATAACAGTCAGCGGTCTGTCGATGTAAAGTTAAGCCTGTTATCCTGAAAACAAAAGCCCACTGCACCGTACACACTCTGGACGATGAGTTCAGTGGCTGCCTGCCTCACTGCCTGCCAAACACCATTAACATAAAAAAAAACAGGTATTTCAGTTTGGAATGGAAATCTCAAAGCTGGAAACCACAGCTGTTGGGTTCTAGTGAAGCAACACCATCTTATGATTTCTTGCAGTAAATATATTACAGATTTCTCTTTTAAGATTGGGTAAAACTTATTGGGTGCTTCAGTGATCATAATTGGTTCCACATTGTGACTGCTCTACACATTCCAGATCTGCACACTGCATCTGTTCTGGTTTTTAATCAAATCAGCCTGAGCCTGCCTGGTAGAGTGCAGACAATCTGGTTGTTTTCTCTAACAGATATTACGAAAGAAAATCATGAGATTGCATACCAACACCTCCTCTACTCTCAGACATGATACGCTCACTTTCTCCCAACAGACAGGCCTGCATACATCTCTCCTCTGTAGAAGTTAATGAGAACTTACAACACACCATGATGCAGCTGTAAGCAGATATCATTTTAACAGAGTTTATTAATGGGCAATATGAGTATTAGTGTATTTGTTCACACTTTATTTTACAGTGCACTGATAAGACGTAACTACCAAAGTAAAAACAACCAGATCTACCAAGTAAAGGACAAAATTATAGAGTTATAGTAACCGCACTGCACTGTAGATAAATAATACGACTCAACACTTTTTTGTCTTGGCCACTCTGCCAGTTGTACGGGACCAGCCACGTGATTTAAATTTAGTTTTTGTCACACTATTGAATGAATTAAATCATTTTCCAGGTGTGCATGGTTTTAAAAAACTTTATTTCTTCTCTTTTTTTCCCCTGTAATTACCAAGCATGACATCAGCCTTATGCATGGCTGTACTGACTCAGCATTACAGTTATTACTGAATGACTTTTCCATGACTGTTGAAGAATTAATGATTAAAGGCTGCTTTTATTAATGAGTACAGATAACTTAAATAGGAGCCTGATATATAATTATGCCTGACGTGGATGAGCAGCCTCAGTGCCCTTCAGATCAGAGGGCTTCATGTTTTGTTTTTAGGAGTGCCAGCCTGTCTGGTACACAGATATCTTGAGCCTTGGATAATGTCCTGACAGTGTTTATAACACTAACATTGTTACTTAATGTAGCGCCCTCCTGTCTAGTCTCCTATCTAGTGCTTAACAATGGCACTTTAGTTTATAGTATAAAGACTAGCAAGGGTCTAATAAAGGGTCTAATAGAGTAGAGTAGCCATCTTGCATGTGCTTTTATGCTTTTTATTTAAGTCAGTGGCTGCCAATCTTCTTTCCTTCATTTTCATCTATCAGTCACGGAAAATGCACAAAATTTTTTAACCCTTACAGGCACTTAAACTACTTAAAGACAAGTGGCGCATTTTGAAACATTAAACTTTCTGTTACAAAACATAGTTTTAGTTGATAATAGCACAATAACATCTGATTTAATGTGATGAAGAGGTGAAATTTTGTGTATAAAAATCTATACAAAAAGTCAATTATCAGCTGTAAGGCGCTGAACCTTGAAAGTGCTTGAAAAGTGCCTCACATCGACTTTGTGGCTTTAGTTAACATGCAAATCTGATTTTTAGGACCTCAGAGCAGACAATGTCTTGGGGACCCCCCTGTGATTTCTGATGCCTAAGTGGGGGTCTGAAATCCAGGTTGGGAACCAATGGTCACTTCAGCTAATTGCTCCAGAGCAGTTGAGAGTGTTGCAGAAAAGTTTGAGTTGGTTTAAACTGTGTAAAAGTGTGTAGTGGTGGTTTATTCATAATCTGCCCACGTAATCTGTGACTGTGAATTTCACCTTTTTAGCACATAACTTCACACTAGCTCCCCTCATAGAGCGGTTTAGCCCCACATTGGTTATTTTCTTAGTTTGTTCATTACAGCTTGAATTAATTAATTGCACACCTTGTCACATCCCTGCTTTATCATAGCCAACATTTAGGCCTCCTTTTGGACACAAGCTAGCTGAATCGAGACAAGTTATTTTACACATTGTAAATAGAATCTATATATTTTTGTACAGCAGTTTCTGGTTCCAGTTTATTCTGGATCTTGTGCATCGAGTTTCACCGGGTCTCATAAATAACATATTATTTCTATTTTTTCTGTAATTTGATACAAAATACAGCTTGTTATGTCTTATTAGTGTACTGTAAAATAAAGTGTGACTGTATATTTACATTATCTGTTTATACAGCAGCCTCCACTTATGGCTGCCTGCAGGATGAGTTAGTTATTTCAGTCAGGAGAGACTTTATTCTGAGTGGTGATTTGACATGTGCATAATCTGGATGAGAAATGTGGGAAGTCTTTGGTGATTAAACCCCATGGTGACGTTACCATGTATATGGGGGTAGTGAAGCCATGATTAGGAGATGTAGGAAACTGTAGGAAACTAGACACAGGTGGTGTTGAAGGGATGTCTGAAGATCAGGATGTGATGAGGAGAGAACTTCTGATGAGCTGGAGGTGAACGGGGCGGAGGAGGGTTGCAGCGGATGACAGCTGACAACAGCAGAGAGGAGAACAGAGTTAAAGTTTGTCAGCAACGACATGATTGGCTGACGGAGACAGCGGCTACATCCGGTCGGTTAACTGACAAGTGACCGCCCATGATCAGCTGATTTAGAATAACCAGGACAGAGACTAAGAGAGAGCCGTGAATCAATGAGGCGTAAAGATAGTCTGTCTGACTGAACACATTTACATTTACATCAATAAATACGTGGATCTGCGTACAGCTGCATTTTAGTGTTATAAACTAGTTATTACATATTAAATATGCATGCATCATACATAGGGGGGTTGAAGTGTCATCATTTCCCTTTATAGTTTATTACAGTTCATCAAATGTCTTACACAACTCTTCATTTTTAGAGCTCTGATGCAGATCAGTTATTTTTTTTCTCTCTGATCTTTCTGCTCTTTCTTTCTTTTCATCATTCTGACTGGTTTTGGTGTGTCTCTTTGTAAGTTTGTTCTGAGGGGAAAAAAAAGTTTCAGACGTGACGCAGAAACATTTTTTCCTCCGTATGGATCAAAACGCTCCCAAACCTGCCCGGCACACATCTGAAGCTGTTTTTAATTTGTTTTTAGCATGTGCGAAATTGCCAAAGGCACCGACAGTCACTCAGTTAGATACTGAGTGACATCACACGCATTTTGCATTTCCTGGATCTATGACTCAGAGACACACGCTTATTCGACCGGGAGGGAAACACACAATGCTCTACCTGCCTGTTGTGTCAGCTTACGTAGTAAAACATGCTCAGGCACACACACCCTTCCTTTGAAACATGTCTCCCTTTGCCAAAAACCCAAGGACAAAGAAAAGGATCTTTAATTCACACAATTCTACAGAAGCCCTTTCCCTCTTTGTCCAGACTTGTGGTGTATTATCTCATTTAACATATTCAGTCCAAACATAGCTCCCCTGTAGTCCACCTTAATCAAAATCAAAACATGACATGATCCACCTTACATCAACTAATTAAATCATTTAAATGATGACACTCTGAGGCTTTTTGAGGTAACCTCGTCAGTCTGTAATGGGTGCTGATAAGAAAATAGTTCCCCAATAAAAGCGGCCCACCTGAGCACACACGGCCGTTATTGACCCAACAGCTGAAACGCTGACAAATCAAGTTCCAGATATGCAGTTCATCTTGATATGACAGCCAATCAAGCACCAGACACAAAGAGCTTCTATTAGTGCCAATGAGATCAGACTGATGAAGACAAGCTGTCACACACTGTGCCCAAACGCTCACAAGGCTGTTTCGTAACTCCATCTGATGGCCGATAAGCACTGTAAGACACAGGTTAAAGTTCTGAAGGAAACTGAGCCTGTTGGCTTTGAATTACGATCATTTTGTCAAGCAGTAATAATGGCTGCGTTCCATTTAAACTGAGCCGTTTCAGGACCCTGGAATAGTCATTCATCTCCCAACAGATATTTTGACTTTGCAGAGGAATCAGTGCTAACCAACGGCCACATTTCTGAGTTTCAATGTACCTTAGCATTCTAAGGTTTTTTTTAAGGCGCGCCTTTGCAAAGGAAGTTCCTTTCCTATGAGTGTTTCCCAGACTATTCCATAGTACAGTCACTCCAAAAGACTGGGTTGCGACCCACAGGTGGATCACAGGAGATTTTATTTGGGTCCCTGAAAAAATAAAAGACGATGGAAGGAAGAAATTCTGCAGAATTTAAGATTCATATCTGCAGTACGTCTTTTGACGTGGTTTAAAATGTGTGTATTGTTTTACTGATGACAGGTTCTGCCTAAATGCTCTCATTATTTTTTTTATTTATGAAGTAGGCTAAAATATTCTATGCTATAAAAACGAAAAAGTTGAGAAAATTAAAAATTTCAAGGCAAGTTATTTCAATAGATTATTTTTTTTAGGTGTTTTCTTGCTGACCAGCATAAATGTGTTTATTTTTTATTTAGTAATTACTTAATGTGTGTATGCATGTGTCAAGATAATATATGGTGATGTGGAAATGTCAGTAACGATGGTCAGGAATGTTCATTAATGCACAAATTAACTTTCCCAAGATTTATTAAAGAGGCCTTTTGTGAACTGGGTCACGATGGTTTGTCATTTTGGGAAACACTGCCTGAGCGGTTGTTCTGAAGAAGAACTGCTAAGGTCATGTGCAGTTAGTCTGCTGTTATAAAAACCAAAGTTTTTCACCACTGACAGTATATTTTAGTAGTTTGAACATATTTTGAGTTTGAAAAATAAATTATTCTTCATAATCATGATCTTTTTTGACTGTATTTCAGATTATAATTGTATATTAACACATAAAGCCTCTCATCATGAAGTTAATGGTGTATTTTTGCCTCCTGTCAGGTGTTTAGGAAGTCTCTGTCCCTGGGAACATCCTCACTTATTCTGTCCTCTGTCTCTGTGATGGAAATTTCCCCCGACCGCCTCCTCCTGCTGCAGTCATCGACCGCTCCTTGCTGTGGCGAGGCGTTTCTTCTTTCTTTCAGTGACAGTCTGAGGTAACAGCACTTGTTTTTCCCATTCTTTGCTTCAGCTGATTCCTCTGCTGACGCTGTTAAAATGACAGATTTTCCTTTTGTAGATGTCTGTAAGCATGATCTCAAACTCTGAACTGGTAAAGTTCTCCTTTTTACTGTTTGATGCCATTTTCACGTGATCTCATTCTTTCAGTCACTGCCCAAAGAGTCTTCCACCACCACAGCCAGTACAACATCTACATTACTGCTTTTTTCTTTTTTATTCTTCTTCTTATCACTTATTTTAGTAAAATTACATGAGGCTGAAACTGAACCTCACTCTCTAGTTTGTTTAATTTAACTTGTCTAATGGTGTCCTTCAACCACTGTGTGGGGAAATAAGAGTTTGGGACATTCACATGTGTAGATAATAGGCTTCAAGACAGCCCTCATATGCATAATTATCCCATTATGCATTGCTGAGAGCTTAAGTTTGGGACTTTATGTTAAAAAATGTCACAGTTTGTCACTGTTTGTAATTTGTTTGTTCAGAACGTGGTGGTTTATTGTTGCACCATGAGTGAGGTGACTAGCAGGGGCGGTTTTAGTGATTTGGAGGCCCCTGGCAAAAACCAATATGAGTATGAATATGAGACCATTAACACAATTGCAGCTAGTCAAGGCAAGTCAGTTTTATTTATACAGCACATTTCATACGACAAGCGTAAACTCAAAGCATGGACCGTAATCACCGAAAGCACCACAAGCTGATTTAGAGTTGATTTTCGGTGCAGTGAGGTGATCTTTATTTGACGATCTGAAGGATCTCTCTGGTGTGAATTCAGTGAGCATGTCAACAACAGAGGAAGAAGCTAAAGCATTAAAACATTTAAAAACAATTAGAAGTATTTTAAAATCAATTATTTGTTTTATTGGGAGCCAGTGAAGAGAAGATAAAATAGGTGTCAGACCTTATAGTTTTTGTTAAAACTCTGGCTGTTGCGTTCTGAATAATAAACTGGAGTTATTTCATATCTCTGTGCACAGTCCAGGAAAAGTGCATTAGAGTAATTCAGACTACTGGAAATAAAAGCGTGAAGCAGCTTTTCAGAGTCTGACTGAGACAAGAAGCATCTAACTTTTGATATATTTGTCTTATAATATTAATATTAATATTAATATTAATATTGTCTTATAATATTAATATTAGAGATGTGCCACCCAAGTTTTTGACATGCTCACGTGACTTTACAGGTGTTGACACAGATTGAATTTCATGCCTCAAAGCCTTTGGTCCGACTAACAGAGTCTCTGTTTTGACATGATTAAGTTGTAAAAAGTTCTTCACCATCCAAAATCTGACATCTGCGTAGCACTGGATGAGATCATTTACTGGGCTCGGGTTACTGGTGGAAACAGATATGTATAACTGTGTGTCCCCGGCATGTGATTGATACGAAACTTTATGTTGCTGTTTTATGGACACAAGCAGAAGCATGTACAGTGAACACAAACTGTTTGGAGGCAGATCTTTTCATTGAACAAAGGACCCAAACTTTGAGCTGTTGTCTGATCTCGTCTACTGAACTATTTAACTCATTAGTGCTCAACAGTGTTGTTAGTGTTTGAGATAACAACTCAACATATTAAACACTAAATCACTGTTTTGAGATAACAAGTTGTCATTTCGAGAAAAAATGACTTACAGGATCTTCTTTTCTCATCACATTGTCAGAAATGTTCCTCAGTATGTATGAATTCTGATACGACTGTTGACACTGAGGTGACATTCTGAAAATCAGACCTGTGTCTGATTTAGGACCACATATTAAAGTGGACTGAATCTGGTTTGAAAAGATCAGATTCTGTGTGACTTGTGCTCTTCAGACTGTCATGAAAAAAAAACAGACAGATGTGGGTCACATAGCAGAAAAATCTGCTAGAAATTTAGCAAATCAGCTGAGATGTATCTCCAATATAATGGGACTAAGCGGCACCCAAAAAAAATAAAAAAAAATAAAAAATACATTTGGATAATTCAAAACCAAAAATCATGACCTGGTTACTCGAGATAATTCACACACCTTGTCGTGAGCGGTTTCGCATACTAGGAACTACTTTATTTTCATTAGAGAGAAAAGGCGTTTCCTATGGATTCTTATGTATTCAATTTAGTTTCATTAAAAATGATGTGGAAGAGGACGTGTGTGCTGCTCTTGTTCCCTGCGAACAGAGCTGAGTTGTTCTCTGGAACAGGAGTGCACAGACAAGCTACATGTCTTCTCTGGGTGTGAGCTTCAGACTTTAAACCTGTAATTAAGACCTCATCACTGAGCGCTGTTGTACACTGCTGGGGATATTACCTGTGTAGGATGTATGAGGGTTTGAAGGGTTTGTTTGTCATATGTAAGCTCCGACTAAGCTGCTGGAATGTCAACATGGCAAAATACGACTGAAGTCCGCTCCCAGTAAGGAGTCCAACTGATACAGCTCTAGCATCATTCTTTGAGGCGCCCATTTAGCATTATATTATGATGCGATGTTGAAGTCAGGTATTGTTGCATAAAGAGTGACAAAATCCGTGTATGGAGAAGGTGGATGAATGGATCAAACAAACAGGATGTCAACAGAACGTTAATGAACATAGGCCCTGAGTTATGTTATGTTCATTATCTTATGTAGGCCATAACATATGTTATTTGACACATTATGGTTTTAATAAGCAGGTAGCTTAAAAACAATCATTTTTTAAAAAGGCAAGGTCCCCAGCATTATTAATATATTTCTTTGGACTTAAAAAATAAGCATCACAGTGTATACAGTGTGTGTCCAGTTCTTTTTCTTATTGCAATGGCGGCACATGTAAACGCAGCGGCTGGTAGCGCCTTCAAACTTTGCTACTTTTGTCCTTCACAGGCTGCCTCAACTGGAAATCAGAGACTGTTGTGACCGCACGCAAAGACCTGCTCGACAGCGTCCCGGATCCGGCGGTTGCACCTGAGGGTGCATCGCACTCTGAGCCAATAGGACGCAACACACAAGACTCCAGCAGGACAAAGGGGGGAAGGACTCTCTCAACCCTATCTTACGCCGATGTAAAGCGTGAGTGGAAAGCGCGAGGCGCTGTGGTTTTAACTTATTCAAGGTGTGTCCAAATTCACCTGTGCCGTCATTCGCCAGGGGCGCAGGGGTATCCTGCCTGCACCTTGCCCCAGCAGCGCACAGCGAGATGCAACTATCAGGTGCGCTCAAGCACTCATTAATCCACCAGCAAGTTTAGGCCGAGCACACAATAAACCGATCAGAAAGTTGGCTCTCATCACCTTTAAGAAGCAGGTGCACCAGGAGCCAAGCGTGGCAGCATGATGACAGATTTACCAGAAGGAAAAAAGGAGAAAGGCTTTTCAAGAAAGGAGACACATCTCTTGGTTCGAGAAGTGAGAGCGCAAGAGCACGAGGGCGCGCAATATATGGAGACAACAGGACGTCTCCAAAGCAGCTTCATGTGTAAACAGTTTATTTTACATGAACGCCTGCAAAAAGCAAGACAGTACATGAATCACAGATGCCATGCAGATACGTGACTGGTTATGTTTTACACTGAAGCACCAAAATGTATTTTATAATTCATTCTTATCATCGTCATTATTATGCAGCTCCGCCGGCTGAGGGGTGGGGCAGAGAGACGGTGAGGTCGAGAGGAGAGGCAAACCGATCCAGTCTGGCCACGAAGCTGCCATCTCAATCCAGCTCAGGTGGGCCAGACTGAGGAGCAGTTACACGGCCGTCCGTGCTCCTCCTCCTCCTCTTCCTCCTCATCCCCGTCTCTTCCTCCTATCCTCACTCCTCTGTCCCACCAAAACATGACTGTGGGTGTAGGAAACAATCAGAAAGTGTTTCTGACGTTTCAAGTGCGCAAAATTACACACAGGTATATCCAACCAAGTCTGACAGAAGCAGTCTGGCGGATCTCGTGGTCAGATATAACACCTTCTTCATTTCTTATGTTACAGATCATAATTGTTTAATCCTTGTTTTTCTGGACCCCAATAATCACACAGACAAAAACACTGCGGCTGCTCCAGCTGTCATGCTGAACAATCTGACAGCTGTGATCACGTCTCGTGCGCACTTTACAGGTCTGCTGAGATTTATTAGACTTTATAATTCTAATAATAATAATTCCTTTTTCATTATTAGTGAGATTAACTTTAAACACACACACACACACACACATTGACATAAATAAAAGGTGTTTTTTGATGGTGGAGATGTGAAACACACCCGCATGCTTGTAACTTCAATATTTACACTTTATTGTTGATAGAAAATATGTTCAAAAGACACTTTACTAATCCACACGTGTGTGTTTTTGGTTGTGTGTGTGTTGGTTAATGCAGCCTTGGTTGATCTCCCGTAATGTGTGTCAAATGACAGAATGTACAGTATCTATACAGGCTGTGGTCCTGACCCCCCAGAGCTGTCCAAAGCTTCACAGGTGGGTGTGAGATCCTCTTGGTTTTAAAGGTTATAAGAAAACTTTAAAACTCTCTCGGCATTTCATTTAATCCTGTGAAATTGTTCTTTTTAAAGTTTAGACTTTTATTTAAGTTTGAGGGGGATCTTCTGTATGTGATAGTTCTCATCGACCCGTTTGTGATCAGAGAGTCTAATGGTTACACAAACGCAGATGAAAGCTTTGGATATTAATTCAGTTTGTGCTCAGTACTTAATTATGATGTTAGAGGAACTAAGCAGTACAGTATGAGTAAAACTACAGGCTTCAAAATCTACTCATAATAGTACAAGTACCCAAAAACTACTCAATTACAGGAACTTGAGTATTATGTAATTAGTTACTTCCACCCCTGCCTGCATGTATATATGTATGTATATGATGATATTATATCATCACCCTATTCCATTATATGTAACTTTATTTTCTGTTACTTTTGGATTACCTCAGTATAAAATATGATGAATATGTTTAACCTAACATAGTGTTTTTAGGGCTGCAACTAGTGATCATTTTCATCGTCGATGAATCTGTCAGCCATTTTCTTCATGAATTGATCAATTGTTTGGTCCATGAAATGTCCGAAAATGGTGAAAAACGTTGATCAGAGCTCAACATGATGTCAAATGTCTTGTTTTGTCCACAACTGCTTTACTGTCAGAGAGGAGTAAAGAAATGTCTCAAAGCAATTAATCTATTATCAAAATAGGTGCAGATTAATTTAATAGTAGTTGTATGCTTATTTTTTAGGTTTATTTGTTTGTCCAGCTGTTCCTTCCTTTGTTGTGCAAACTTTATTAATTGATTAATTGATTTAAAGACAAAAATAAATAAATTTCTACCCACTGAAGCATTTTATCACTAGAGGTCATGATAATGAATTGTCAGTTGTGCATGGTAGGATATTGTTCTTTATTTTAAAATTTTAATCCTACTAATAATCCCCATTTTTAACTAAATGTAGCTGTAATCTGATTACATCTTTAGGTATGGGTCTACTCTCAGTGTATTATAGTGTAAGGACAGAGCCGAGGCTACAGACTGGAGATTCTGCCCGTGGACCAGTCTGGACACGGTTTATTTGTCTCACATGAATGTGGGTAATTATATTAATCACATGTGAATTAGCTCAGGTGTTCACAGCCTCAGGTAACATATTCACACCTCCTGACACACTGAGACTCTAATGTGGAGCAGCCATTAATGTTTAAGTGTTACGTCTACTGGTTAAGTCTTTAGTCCCGCCGTATGAAATCTGTGCCAGTCATCTCATTCAGGCCGAGTCGACATATAGATCCACATTCTAAACATTTATCATCTCTAAAACATTTCACTAACCGCTAACAGACTCAGTGATATTGAGGAAGGCTCAGGTGCTTTTTGAGCAGACCTGCAGTATCAGTTTCAGCCTGTGATTGGCCACAGAGCAGGTAGCAACTCCCCCTTCTCTTCCTGCCTCCTGCCCTGAGGTGAGAGTCAGTGTCTTTCATAAACCTCCTCCTCACCTCCACCAGCTCAGTATTCCTCGGACTTCTGTCAGTGCCACTTGGACTATACAGATACAGATACAGATACAGATACAGATAGAGGACTTTTCTCCAGTCATGGTCCGGGTTTCTCTGCCCACGTTTGTGTTGCTGTTGTTCGTGGTGAGTACAGAAGTATTTCCTGCCTTTACATACTGCTGTTTTTCTTTCTCAATAGTTTTTTGACCTGTTTTGCTGATTCTCATTACTGCTGGATATATAGTCTATTCAGATTTTATGTAAGTCTGAACTCTAAAAGTAAGTTGTTTTTAAAATTGGTGTTAGTAGTAACTAAGTACAAATACTTAATGTGCTTAAGTAGATTTTTCAGGTATCTGTACTTTACCTTAGAATGTATTTTTCTGACATTTTATTTTTAATATCTGGACTTTCTACACCTTATCTTTTCAAAACAGGCTTGTTACTTTAGTTTGAATGCATCTGAGGGAAATTATTGATTATTTTAGCTTCATTGTGCGCCGCCTTCCCAATATTGACACTGATTTGAACCCAAATGGATGAGACAATAACACATAGAAAAGACAATTTCATGACGTGTCCATCAATGTGTATCACGCATGATAAACGTAAGGAGACATAAACGATGTAAAAGAGGTAAAGATGAAAACAACATAACAAGATGTAACAAGATTTAACAAGATGACAACAACATTAAAAGACGTGACAATATGAATAAGACACAACAAGACGAAAAGAGCAAGATGAAAAAACATGTAAAAGACAAAACAATATGAAAAAGACGAAAATAAAGATTGAACAAAGGGAAACAATATGAATGAGACAGAACAAAATTTAAAAATGACACAAAAAGCCAAAAAAGGCGAAAAAGACATAACAAGATGAAGATGATGTTATAAGACGCAACAAGACAAAATTGACTGAAAAGACTAAAAACAAGAACAACCTGACAAGATGAGACCAACATAAAGTACCAAGACGTAAAGAGACAAAAACTATGTAACAAGATAAAAACAACGTAAGAAGACGAAAATGATGTAAGAGACGAAACCGTCTCCTCTTTTTATTTTTACACTTTGACTACAGCTCAGAGCCTGTACTTCACTTCTACTTCTACTTTTACCAGAGTCATTTTTCTCTACTACTACTTTCACTGGAGTACCAGCT
>JAJHUR010128143.1:6211-17298 GCA_027495735.1 Lutjanus campechanus
AATACAGCCATTATGTAAAAATACTTAACAAATGTTGACTATATCTTGATTAAAAGTAATATAACGGAGCATGGTTAATATAGGAACCATCTATGAAGCATCTGTAAAGGACACTTACGTTCTGTGTAAGTTGGGCCTTGACGGCTGCTTGTAGATGGTCTGGCCTCAAATTCCTCCTCCCAACTTGACGCTGTGACTCGAGGAGATTAAAATAAATAAATAAATAATTCATGTTGAGTACAGTTTTTGGTTACTTATGGCAAGTAAGGGGTTTAAAGGACTAGTGAGCTGAAGTTCTATAAACTATCTGTAAAGGATACTTACGTTCTGTGTAAGTCTGATCTTGATGGGAGTCTTCTGCTGGTGAGGTCTCCAATTCTTGCCCCCAACTCAATGTTGTGACTTGAAATTAAAAAAAAAAAAAAACAAGACAAAACAAAACATCATTTCACACACATGCTTGTCAGTGAATTTTTCCTTAATTTAATCACTATGTCATTTCTCTTACATTGGGAGGAATCCATGTTTCCAGGTTGCCAGACTGGAGCTGAACTGTGGCAGCTGTTAGATGGTGGTCTGGCCTGTGAATTCTCTGTTATGAATTGAAGAACAATTTTTGAAAAGATCAAACTAGCATGTCTTTATCATTGTAGTACTGAGTCTTTGAGACCAATGATGTGTTTTCTTGATACAACATAGATGCAGGTCCAGGCAATTTTCAATGATCAAGGATACCCCACCTTTACAGTGACAGATGAAACACTGAAGACTAGTTAAGATTGATGTTTGTGGTGTCAAAAATTACCTTCTGCAGTTGAAATCACTGAGAAGGAGTACTATATACTAGTATCAATATATAGTATGTCTTACCATATTGAGTTGTGTACTGGCAAGATGGAAGAGGTTGAGTTGGAAGCTCAGGCCTGGAAGTGTTTGGTGTGCCTTGAAAAATGATCAAAATTAGTATTTTTTCAACGTCATGTCTTAAAAGGGACACTTCACCCCCAAATAACAAAAAAAAATCCAGCCTGTGGTGATATTTATCCATGTAGATGTTTTTGGTGTGAGTTGCAGAGTTTTGGAGATATCAGTTGTAGAGATGTGTGCCATCTGCCCAATACGGACTAAAAGGCATAAGTCCTGTGGTGATGAAAGCGCCAATAAATAAGTGTCCCTTTAACTTTTTTATCCCCTGTATACCAAGCTTACCAATTCTGGTGGGATTCTCCTGGCTCTTTGCTTTGAACACCAGTGGAGGAGGGGCCTTTATGGCTTTGGGGGGATGTCTTTTGGGTGGTGGGCGTTGCATTTTGGGTGGAGGATGGTCATCTTCCTCTGATGGTAGTGATGAGGATGATGAGGGTGATGGTGACCTAAGCTTTTGTGGTCTAAATGTGTAAATGAACAAGTATGGACACACACAGACAAACATTTTGTGTGATGTAGACAAAAGTCAGAATAGAATGAGGATGCTGTCATAGTCAACAAACACATATGTATACATGTTTACTCACTTTCTTCGTTTTCGAACCGTTGGGTCTTCCTGCTCCATGTCAGTGTTGAGGTCTGAAGTCACACATGACTTTTCCCACCGCTCTTTAATTTTGTTAATTGAATCTGTAAGACCCATTTAGCATCAACTATTATTACATGTATTAGTGGATATGTAATGATAATAACAAGTGAAAATATCAGAAAAACATCCAAACATCAGAAGTTATTCAAGCAAATCATTAGACTGTATTATGGAAGTATTTCTGTGCCGTCTGAGTTTGAATATGAATTTCTAAGATTGAAATTTTTCACCATCAAAATCAGACTTTGAATTTTAAAAACCATCAAATTTCTAGCACTGAAATTTTTTTCCTCTGAATTTTTTGTTTGAATTTTATTTTACTGAAAAAAAAATTTAAAATTAAAAAAAAATTCAACGTCAAAAAATTCAGTGTAAAAAGAACCAGACTCAACATCCAGGTCACCAGGGAGAAGCAATCGATCCCTGTCTCAATTCAGCCAACGTCTGGTGCGCTCACATCACAGACAGCCTAGCTCACAGACAGACACAGAAGTTTTATAACACTGAATTTATTTCAACAAAATAAAATTCAAACAAAAAATTCAGAGGGAAAAAAAAATTCAGTGCTAGAAATTTGATGGTTTTTAAAATTCAAAGTCTGATTTTGATGGTGAAAAATTTCAATCTTAGAAATTCATATTCAAACTCAGATGGCACAGAAATACTTCCATACTCTATTGCATTAAGGGCCCTTTGTTAAAAATTACCTGACTCGAAAAGCACACGGGCAGGGTGCTGCTTCCATCCCTTTATAGGTTGTGGGACAGTCCTCCTTTCTACATGTCTCAGAATGTTGACCTTGTCCCTGTAAGGGGGCCACCAAGAAAGGCCATCGAAAAACCATTCCTTTGCCACCGGACCAGTTGTGTTGTCCTCCAAGAAATGTACTATGAGGTACATATTCAGCCTAATACAATGAAATGAACACAATAAAAAGTGCATTTCAATCAATAATCAGTTGCACAACATAAATATCACACATGGTACAGGTGGTACTTTTGTGTGATATACAAATATTCACAATCAATTAATACAGTATAAAGACAACTCAGTCTGAATTGATGAACACACTTTTGGGCAATTACTTACTATTCAGACAGGCAAGGACTTCAGGGCAGATCACAGGGAAGAGACTCTGGTGGATTGAGAGGCAGCGAGAAGGGAGGCAGACATAGACTGACATAATTACAAATGCAAAACAAAATAAACAATACAAAAGCAAGCAAAACACCCTCAACTACACTTACTCCTACTGGTACTTTGTTAGGAAATTGAGGTGTAACAGAGGGTTAAGCAGCTGTAAAACAGTAGATGTTTCCCTTTCTATGAATTCTTCACAATAAAAATCCCATGTTGTTTTGTTATTTCATCGCTTTTTTGTGAAGCTGTCAAAACAGGAAATATTTGGTCTGTTGTGTTAGCTCTCTCCTGGGCTGCGACAGGAAAACGCTGTAAATGCTCTCTCACTGAGCTACAATGAAACGAGTGCACATAAACTAGCTAAATGACATAAATAAAATAGTTAGCTCCTTTCAGTGGGGTGGTCGATCCCGTTGATAGAGAAAACGGTTAAACCGTTTATAAACTGGGATTGCTCTACAGCTGTTAAAAAGGCCAGCAGCACCTGGCCTATTCCACCCCTCTCGTTAGGAATGGTACGCTCCGCCCCGTCTCTCCCGAGTGGTACAGTCCATCTACCCACTGCAGTTGACGGAGACGACGGAGGAGTTTGCAGAGTAACTGCAGTTACACTGATGAAGTTCCAAACGAGGGTTACAGCTATCGTTCTCAACTGTTGTGTGCATCCATTGACGTGTAAGTAATTTGAATCAGTTATTGATATGGTTTAAGATATGTTCTGTGTCTGTGCAGACCATTTGTTACCTCTCATGTCTGCTACGCGTGATCCAGCTAATTAGCATGTGGAGAAGCTAATTAGGACCAATTAACCCTCATGCACCCCTAGGCGCATTTTACACGCTTTTCATTTTTTGATAATTTTGGCTGAGTTCATGCATAAGGCATGAAATTACCCAAGATTGTGTATTTTTATGTGATCTTGATATTTCCAACTCAGTCTAAAATACACTGTGTACAGACAAGACTCACACTTTGTACCTTCAGAGCAAAAAACGCGATTTTCATAGAATAGCTA
This sequence comes from Lutjanus campechanus, assembly GCA_027495735.1. Classification (NCBI taxonomy): domain Eukaryota; kingdom Metazoa; phylum Chordata; class Actinopteri; order Lutjaniformes; family Lutjanidae; genus Lutjanus; species Lutjanus campechanus. The sequence continues at coordinate 9,943 of JAJHUR010128143.1, forward strand.
TAAAATATATTATACATTTATATTATATTGTACTTTAATTGATATATTTTTTTTTACCTACATCTGACTCAAGTATTGATATCAAATATTCATGATTTTTTTAAAAAGATTTTAACCCTTTAAATGCCAAGTTTTTATCATGATGCCACCATGTTTTTAGATGAAAAAACAGAAAAAAATAATTATTTTCAATATACTACATGCAGAGTAGATTTTTTTTTGTTTGGATTATTACTACTTTTCACCATATGATGTCATTTTGACCATATTTGACCTATGGAGAAAAAACGTGCTATTTCCACTAGATGGCACTGTCACAATTACCCCCTCCCTCTCCCAGGCAAAGATGTTTGTGTTGATGAGCGGCTGGTACCCTGGGCAACACAAACATCTTTGCCTGGGTTATAGAGGAGCGGGAGGCAAGCGGTCTCCCATATGTCTCTGAACGCAGCCAGCTTGTCATCCCTCAGACGTCATATGGTGGAAAGTTGTAAGTTGTATTTCAAGGGAAAAGCCCAGATTGACACCCAGATATAATAAAATGCATATATTATGCTTTAATGGCAGTGAGATAAAAAATTGCAGTTTGAGTGGGTATCAATGGCGCATTCTTTGCACTGATGGTACAAAGTGTGAGTATTTGACACTACAAAAAATAATAATGCATGAAAATCAATGTTGCTGCTAATCATTGACATATCCCAGGCTGTAATAATCCAAAACAAAAAAAATCTACTCTGCGTGTAGTATATTGAAAATAATTCATTTTTTATGTGTATTCATCTAAAAACATGGTGACATCATGACAGAAACTTGGCATTTAAAGGATTAAAATCTTAAAAAAAAAATCATGAATATTTGATATCAATACTTAGGTCAGATGGAGGTGGAAAAAAATAGATCAGTGAAAGTACAATGTAATGTAAATGTATAATATATTTTATAGCTATTCTATGAAAAGCGCGTTTTTTGCGCTGAGGGTACAAAGTGTGACAATTATTATTAGGGTCCCAGAGGGTTACGGGTGCCGCAGTGTCTGCCATGTTCGTTTCTACTGGTGTTGTTGTAATGATTCGGCTATTCCTAGCATTTATCTGTTGTGAGCTGGTCAAAGTTGGCATATACTCTGAATACAACAAAAATAAACCTGCTAAATTGCTTCCTCTGATAAACACAGTTTAATGGTTTGATGCGAACAATATCCAATCTGTACATTACTGTGGTCTCATGGCTTCATCTTGTGGCAGTGCTAGGTAGCAGTAGCATAAGCCAGACAATCCTTTTGACATTCAGCTACATATGACTAGGTTTAGCAATTATATGCATATATTTTCTGACAGTGTGTTTTTTTCTGTATTCTTCCCTTTTCAGAAACCACACAGACAGAATTAGGTAGAAGTTGTATGTTTCTGTACACCCTGCCAAGCCACTTTGACATGAACAACAACATTAACATATTAACATCAACTGGAACTTCTGGACTAGCAGTGATTTGATCAGTCACTTCAGCGGTGGATGGTGATTTCTGGAACCCAAGTTTATGAGAGAAGCCGTTGTCAGAACCACTCTTTCTTTTAACAGCAACGAGTCAACATGTGAATGCAGCATGAGATCCTGTTTTTTTTTTTTTTTTTCTTGATTTATCGTGCAGCCCTACTGGATGGTCAGTCAATATGTATAAGGGGCACAGCAACAAATTGTCTTCCATGAGGTATTAGGAAAGCCTTCCCTTCTACCTGTCCAATATGGCAGTGGTGTGTCATGTCCAAGAGGCCATCGACCAAGTGTATGCCAAATGAAGAGGAAGGCATGGGGTATTCGAAGTAGGACTCTTGATGGGCATATTTTGAGTAGACAAGGTATACCTCCTTCTCAACAATTATGTTCCTGATCTTTACTACCTCTCCCTGTATGTAGACATGGCTGTTGGCTTGGTACAGTTTAAGGGTGAAGAGCTCTGTGTCATATTGGGCGTACTGTTGTGCACAGTGAAACAGCGGTGGCAGAGGTCCTGATGTGTGCGCTCTCCTTGCACCTGAACTTTTCACCCTCTGGACTTTTGCAGACGCTTTCTCCGAAAGTCTCTTCACGACTTGACAGCACGGAGAACCTGGTTTCCTCACAAGCTTCTTCAGTTTTTGCATGTAATTTTCAAATTTGAAAGCACTGAAGGAGTCCAGGTTCCCGTGAACCTTGACATCTTGTGCAAGATGCACAAGGTTGTGCACATTGTAAGAGAGGTACATATCACCGTAGAGCTCTCTGAAGTGCTGAACGAACAACACAAGCGCCTCATTTGCATATCCAGTGTACTCCTCAAGCAGTGCTTTGTTGGCCAGTATGAAAATGCCAACAAAAAGCAGTAAAAAGTGCTGGTACACTGCAGCATGCAGAATATCTTTGAGGAGCACAGGACCAGTGTAGAGCAGGAATTGTCGGAATTCTGACGCTTTCCATCTGTCGACCTCCTTCAGGGATCTTGGCTTGCATGCAAACTCCACTGGCACACTTGTTCTGATCTTAAGGAGCTTCTCAGACAGAATCTTCACCTGCAGCCCTGACAGCCTGCAGGCCAGTGGACCCTTCATCCACAGGTACAGGAGTCGCCTCATGACACCCAGGCAGACAAGGTGCATATAGTCCAGTGGGAATCCACTGACCATGCCCAAAGAGGTGGCAACCAAAGGTGAAGGACCAAGATGATGCCCTTCATCAGCCATCTTGGTGAAGTCATCGTCAGTGCGGAGGCGGGCATCAGTTTGGGGGAATATCACCCGATTATTCACATATTCCCCCTCCTGTACGCATTTTCCACACCCAGAGTAGCCTGTGTGTCCTTTGACATTCTTCACAAATGCTCGGGCTGGAGCATCACAGACCATGGAGGACAGTTGGAGCTTCAAGGTGATCCCTTGGAACGTGAATTCCTTCTCCAGCTCCAAAACATCAGTCACAAAATCCTCAAGGTACTCATTGAGTGATGGTTTGCTGGGACCACAAAATAGACAAATCACAAAAGGCTCATGCTTAGGGAGGTTCCTGATGATTCCCAGAATGGGCCAGAACTGTGTTGAGGCACTTTTAAAAATTGGCAACCCATCCACATTCACTTGGAGCTCCAGGCAGACACCACTGGCCAAGTTACACTTGTTTGCCTCCAAAGTGGTCTTCATCGCATTCAGGATTCCAAAGTAGTGGTATGTCCCACCAGCCTTTTCCACGACAGCTACTGACTCTGACCGTGCAGTCCCCAGCAGCGTTCTCGCATCAACTGGCAGTGATGGATGATGGTGTTTTAGAATTTGCAATAATTTATTCACTGCACTGTGTGTTATATTTTCCTCTAATGCCCAGGTAGCCAAATTATTTTCCAAATTGTTCCCCTCATCTTCACTATCTAAGCTGCTTGAGTCATCAGAATCTAAGGAATTAAACTCCTGAGGCTCAGCAAATGATGATTCACAATCCATGAATTCCTCATCGTTGACTTGAAATTCCCTAGCATCTTCATAGGCCTCATTGGCCTCCACTGCCACACCAGAATGGACTGATTCCAACTGCTCGTTAACCCTTGCCCTAGATTTCCGTTTAAGTGTCCAGTAAGAGGGTGCATTTGCCATACTTCACAAATAAAGCAAAAATAAACAATAAACACAGGACACAGAAACACAAATAAAGCAAACCCAGGAATACACAATAAACACAGGAAAGAAAACAAAGGACAATCAATACTACTGTAATATACAATGCTGCTCTAACTTATTCAATGTTCTCTCCAACGCTCAACGTTTGTTTTTGTTTACTAACACAGTCTGTACTTCACACACACACACACACACACACACACACACACACACACACACACAAACAAACACGGAGTACATTTTATAGACTAAAGAGTTAGGTTCTCCATGCATCCTCAATATGCATTCGGTTTTCTGCTTTTGTTTTGGTTTGAATGTTTGATTTTGAATGTTCTAATGTTATGGTTCATAATAAATGTTCATATTCACCAATGTGATGCTGAGATTTGTTTTTGTTTTTTTTTAAGGGAAAATTAAAAATAGTATTACTGAAGCATTGAGAAAGGTTACAATGGAAGTCTGGGGAAATTTTACTATGAAAATCTAAAATCTGATGGTACACAAAAACTAATAATGCATCAAAGTCAATGTTGTTACAAATCTTTGGTATATCCAAGACTGTGATAACAGGTAAAAAATCTCCAGGCTCCAATAATTTTTATACTGAAAATTAGTCATTTTGTGTGTTTTCTTCCCCCAAAATCAGTGACAGCACTTATAAAATTGACATTTAAAATATTAAAATTCTGAAATGTTTAAAATATTTAATAGTTTTGATCAGAACTGAGGTCAATTAACACATTTATGCAAAACAAAGTAGAAAAAAAAATATTTATCTGATATATTTTTACAGCAGTTTTTATTAGTGGCTGCTTTTGGTCTTAACGGTACGTAAGGGAGAAAAAGTTAAAATCTGATGGTACACAAAAACTAATGGGCTAATGCATCAAAGTCAATGTTGTTACAAATCTTTGGTATATCCTAATGCATTTTGTTTTGCAAATAAATGTACCTATCAAACAAATACATCATGCTTCAGAAAAAAATACAGCATGTTTTACACGTTAAATATCCTCCAAGTACAGACTAAAATCTTTCAAGTAAAAAAAAAAAATCCTTTAAGTACAAAAACAATTCTATAACTACGAAAATCTGTCACTAATATTCCGCCTTCCTGATCCACGCACAAATGACAGTAGACTTTCTAAGAAATGTCCTGTCATTCGCACTGCACAACAGCAGGTGGCGCTGTTGATTCAATTTGAGGCCGCCAGGGCGAGTTTTAAAAAGATGTTTAAAGGTACGTTTTTGTCATGTGTAGTGTTGTATGGGGCTTTGATGTACTGGCCTATTTGGCCACAGCCTCGAGAAAACGCTGTTAATGAGCACGTTCAGGTTATCTTGCAAGATAAACTAAGGGAAACCAGTTGTTTTAGATGAACTAAAACAAAACGTTACCTAGATGTTGAGGTCATTAATGAATAGAGGTTTACCGTCAGTTACATTGCAAGGTCCAGTGGCTTAGAGGGTTAAGACGCTGCATTTAAGTTTATAGTTATTTGTGCTCTGGTGAGATCGAATCCAGCCCAGCGCGATCTTGAAAATATTACATTTTCATAAATTGGTGTTTTCATTGGTGTCCTCTCTGTATTGCTTGCTTTTACAATAATTTTTGCCGCAGTACATATGAAATGCGACATGAAAATCCCGAGTAAATATATTTGTGAATGTGTGACAAATCTGATCCGACAGGAGCTCACTCATCTGCTGAACTCATCACACACACCCCGACGGTATAAGCAGTTAAACTGAAAACTAGCTGTTGCTGCTGTTGTAGCCCTTCTGGTTTTCAATGAAAACACCAACTTAAGAAAATGTAATATTTTCAAGATCGCGCTGGGCTGGATTCGATCTCACCAGAGCAAAAATAACTATAATCACAAAAGAAGCGCCCTAATCCTATGAGCCACTGGACGTCCACATCCAGATAATGTTTTACTTTAATTCATGTAAAACAACTAGTGTCCCTTGGTCTACTTAAAAAATCCAATGGATGTTTAGCTTATTTGGTAAAGTGCCCGATCCATAAAAGGTAGTTATTATGCGGCTGCTGGTTCGACTGCCGCCTTCGGCCTTTGCTCTTCATTTTCTATTTATGTGTAAACATTGAAGTTAAAAGCGTGCGGGAGTGCGCGCGCGCGTGTGTGTGTGTGTGTGTGTTGCTTGGCCAGGTGCACACATCTCCACAAACACCTTTCATTTATGTTTAACAGCCATGCTCTGTCTTTAACATTCGCTCTCAGAGGCTGATGCTGAGTGCAGCAGACAGCTCGCACTGTGCGCGCTTCACTGTTTGATAGTCGGCTTAATTAATGATCGCTCAAAGTTAAAATGCAAAACTCTAAAGAAATAGCTTCCAGTCACTTAGTGCGAGGCTTCGGTTGAATTCTTCAGGATATTTTGCCATCTTTCATTTATTTTGGGGCGCTTTTTGCCTGAGACATCTGCTGAAAATAAATTCATCATAATCTGTCACCCAGATGTGTTCTGGATTATTCCAGTGCTCTTGAAGCTTTGGGTTTTCATCTGGAATTTTATCTGAAATTCCTCACTTCAGAAACATCACTTCAGGGCGGTTTATCCCTTCAGTACAGCGCACAGTTTGCATCTTCCCTGTTCAATATTTTGAAGTATTTACATAAAAGCTAATGTCAGACATCGGGCCATCTTATGCTGATCTAAAGCGCAAGAGGAAAGCCTGAGCCGCAATCGATTTAATTTATTCAAGGTTTGTCCAAATCCACCTTCGCCGTCTTGCAACAGGCAGGCAGGGGTATCCTGCCCTGTCCAGCCTCTTGCGTCGGCAAGTTACTCTGGGCCTCGTTTCCCAGATTCGATGTATCTTAGCGCTCTACGAAGGTCTCTTAAGATATATCTTAGCCAACGAGCTTCTTGTCCTGCGAGTGTTTCCCAAACTGTCTCTTAGCGGGAGCTTGTAAGGAGAGCTGCTAAGATACATCGTAAGTTGGAGCTGTCCTTCGCCATGGTGCTGAACGTGTGTTAATCGATGCTGCAGGCATCGATTGATCTCTTACAAAGATAAATAAATGATGTTGTAACATAACAAATGTTGCAATAATAATTTTACCACCATCAAATATTATATTATAAATGAGGCTATGCATCCTAAAGATCATCTGCTAAACTATTTGAAGCCGTTCACACATACACGGCTTTTTAAAGCTGCACTTCAAAACCAAATCGCTGTCCGGACGAGCGTTTTAGCACCGTAGGAGAAGTAGATCGCTGGTCATCAGATAATATTTTTGTTATTGAAACATTTACAACAGCATATCTGTTTGTCTCTATTTTCCCATCTTTGTACTTTCAATGCCCATTTTTGTCAACGTACCGACTCAGATACTCCGCAGTGTGAAAACACGAAATACATATCACCATACATGCTCACACTCCACCAGCTGTGCTATCTTAGAATATTGGCCCATATAATATGATGAGGTGAGGGGGATTAAAATGACACATTTTGAGGACATGACCACTTTCTATTAAATGGTTTATTTCTGAGGCGCAAGAAATTTCAAATCAACATTATAATGAACATAATATAAACTGTACATGCTGCATGCAGCGTAACCTTCGCTGCAGCTGCCTGTGAGGATTAAATGCCAAATTCACGGTCTGTGGTCTGTTATTGTCTGAAGGAATAGGCTCGTGGAAGAGATATTTTACAATTCATCCTATTGTAAACTAA
>JAJHUR010128145.1:1530-17173 GCA_027495735.1 Lutjanus campechanus
GTTTTACATTGCATCAATCCAGTAAATATTCCTGTTGAAGATTCAGTAACAATTTGAAAGTTTTTCTTTCCTTAACCTTTTCAAAATTAGCAAAAATATCCTTGAAAAAACACCCGTGGGTCACTGATTGACAGCAGCCATTTTGGATGTCTCAAATGAACACCCTCTGGTGCATGAATCACTGATCCCTAGTGGATTATCCATCAACTGCATGTGTCTGATTGTATACATCAGGTTTTTCAGGAAAAAAAAATATCACACTGATAATGTAGAGGTCTCAAAAACTCATGTATCAAATATGATACGTTTGGCTTTATAGGTTAAGCAATTATGAAAATATTTAGCAAATAATTTTCTTTTGATTGACCACTTTAATAATCAACTAATCATTGCATTTCTCCTGCTTACATACCAAATCATGGTACAACACACCATTTTAGCCCTGATTTCCCACTCGCTGACAGTTTTTGGAGATCACCAACAAATACCCCAGAGATGCAATAATCCGTCACAGACGCCCAAGAGACGTCTAGTAGCTAACAGAATATCAGGAAGTTATGAAAAAGGCTCCTTGATGTGCTTGGACCTACGAAATGCAGGAAAATTTAAAGACCAGACGGACTTGTCAGGGATTCCTCCTAATGGACTATCTTATAATGTGATCCCTTGTTGCTGAACACTCATGTAATGTGCAAACCACAAAAACTTCAAGATTAGGGTTGGGCGATGTCTACCAAACTGGCATATCACTCAGCCGAAGGAAGCGTGAACTCTCACGTCCCCGCCAGGCGAGAGTCAGACATACATCTTCGTGCCGGACCAGCTAAACTAAGAAGACAATGGTGCAAATAACTGTGGCTCGTAGAGGAGAAGCACCGCTGCCACCAATGTAACCGATCGTCTCGAGTTCACATAACTCGGCAGGTTTAATGCGTAAATAATAAACGGGACGTCAGCGCAGTGACCAGGGCTTTTAAATCATGATGTTACGATGGTACAGGGGTCAGTGGTCGATGACTGTCAGCCATCCGCAGCCCAATCCTATTCAAGAGAGCCCATTATAAGACATCAGTACAGTACAGCAATCTGACAACTTTCAAAAACCAAAATGTTGCAGCTGCGTCAGGCCTCATCAGGGTCGTTCTCATTTGCATGTGTAATCAACAAATATATTCTGCAGCGTCCACAATGGGTTCAACAGAGTGAACAATCAGACACCAGTATGTAAAATAAAATGTTCCATGAAACTCTAGATTTAACGTTCTGCTCCGCTGGTCAGGAACATGTGGAACAGCTCAGAGCGGAATATAAACCAGCGCATTATTGTTATTTTTAACAAGAGACTTTTATGAGGAAATGTCCCGTCTTCTGCCAGGCTGTATGGTCAGATTTGGTTTTCCTTTGTCATGCAAACTGCACACTCAGACACAAACACACATGGTAGGAGCTAATACACGAACACACACGCGCAGAAAGTGAAAAGCAAGGTTTTGTAAACAAAGACAAACTCCAGCACTGACTCACACACAAACACTGAGGTGTATATTGATATTATTTCCATATTTTGCGCCCTGCTCTGCTGCCCCCCCTGCATATCGATGAACACTCTCATTGCTATATGACCTGCTTTACTGCAAACTGCAGCAATGACTCTCCTCAATACTCGATCCAATAGGGTTTGACGCGGTGCTGAATCTAGGTGGGGGTCAAAAGCCAAACGGATTAAGAGAATCATTTATGAAAATATGGTATAAGCCACAGAGTAGTTCCAGCTCAATATGAGTCCTCTGCGAATGCATCTGAAAGTCAACAGTGCATCTGTGGATCAAAACGTCCTCATCTGTGATGAGAAAAGCTACACTTGAGTTTAAAAAAAAAACACCACATAAGCATGCCGGGCTCGGGATTAGAGCTGCTGCAGATGGGGGAAGGGTGATGTGTGCTTTGTCCGATAGCTTTTCTGATTTCTAATACTGTATTATAGTGGAACTGATGGTGCTGAGATGTTGTTTGAATGGAATATATGGGATCAATAGTAAATCTGCATTTACAATCTGCAGTAAGTATAATTTCCTGTCAGCCTTTAGATGACAGGGATTAATTTACCTTTGTTTCCACTCGAAACATATTCCTCCTCCTAATCCTCCATTTACCTCTGCAGTTCCCTCTTATTTACTTTTATACTGTTGAACGCTGTTAATGTGCGGTCACACCAGTTTTAGCACAAAATTGATGGCGCTTGTGAGGTCATTCAAAACTACTGTATTTTAATAGTGATCAACTCCCAGGTTGATTGGCTGCAAGTGATATATCACATTTTTTTCACCCAATAACAATGTAGTTCTTGTCAAAAAGGTCTCAAATGCAACCAATAAAGGGTTAACTAATGTAGGCGGCACCAACCTGGGAGTAGGTGAAATAGCGGAGTCCTCCATTGGCTCTGAAAGTCTGTTTACAAATGAGCCAAGATCTCATTGGACTAAACCCACAGCAAGCTTGTCTCAGTCCGGAGGTACTGTTTGACTAGAATAATAATGCAACTTCTTTTCTTTTTTTGCAGGGATCATGAGAGTGTTTCCTTCTCTAAATACCTTAAATTCAGTTTATTTAACATGGCATAACATAGAAAATGTTTAGTAACAAACAAAGGTCTGTTGAAGCCGCTAGGAAGAGCGCCAGGCTTTTAACATTGCCAATTTAACATCGTAGCTACGCAAAACCCAGAACCCAAAAAGACTTTTTCCCATCAGCTTACATTGTGAAAGAAGTGGCTGTGAAACAGTTCATATGTCTTTTCAATATCAGGATTTAATCCATTGAATCCAACAACATTAGAAAAGTATAGAAAAGTAAATAATTTTATCACCATTCAAGTTAGCAGAAGTTAGCCACTCGAGCAAAGGAAGTCTTTACTACGTTTGCATTTACAGAGGATCATATACAAGCTGGCCTCATGCATCACTGAGCAGCTTTAATAGGAATAAATGGAGGCCCGCCTCTCACCCTGCATCCAGTTCTTTTTAATTCATTCATGGTTCTGTCCACCTTCCGTCGCCATGTTTCTTTCTGCCTCTTGCACTTGTTGCATGTCTGCTGCGTTAGCACCCCGCACAGCACCGGTCTAAAACCATGGCTGGTCAGGGAACTACTGTAGTTGGAGAGCTAACTGCTAACAAGCTAGCTTGCAAGGTGTCATTTGTCACACGTTGCTAATGTGACAATAAGTTTACACAGTTTAGTTAAAAGGCATACTTATACTATTAACTCCTGTCTCATAACTCTCCGCAAATTTATATTCTAAGAGGCTAAATAAAAGTGGATGATACAACAGAGCTAATAAGTTTCCTCCATTTTGGACTCCTCAGCTCTTCGTTCCTTCAAAGGTCAGTGCTGTCAAGAGGGCTTGCCTAGGGGGGTAATTTGTTTAATAAAATAAAATTCATTGATTTTACCATTCAGTAGTCTCAGAAAGGCTAAATAACAGCATAAGTGTGTGCGTCCATATAGCGTTTTTTCTCAGGCTGAAAAGGCACTGGGAGAAATAAGGCTACTGTTTCAAAATCAAAGAAAACCTTTAACGAGGAGGGGAGGTGCTCAAATATCCACAGGAACAAGTCTGTCCTTCCAGAATATTGCTAGGGACATGTCCCTGCTGTCCATGTGCAGACATACACCTTGAAGCTTGACATTACCTGTCAAATTAACCAAAGTTGAACCTGACGAAAAATGTTTTTCAGATTTATTTCACCACTGTAAACAAATCCATAGATAGCAGTGATTCTGTTGATATTCACTGGTTTTAAATGCTGGTTAAGGCCTGTGCAAACCGCTATTAGTGTCAGATCCGTCATGCTGTGAGGACTTTCTTACGCCTTCATAATTGTCTCTAAATGTAGATGATGTAACGTCACATTGAGATACTTTTACTGGCATTACAATGAGGTGTTAGTGTGGTAGTAAATGCCTGAAACATCAACTCCATATGTAAGGTCTAGGTGTCAGCCCCTGAGAACAAAAGAAGCAGAGAAGAGTTCTTTCCACAGCCGCCATTTTGTACTGATGGTCAACACCCATGCTGGAAGAAATCCATCATACAAGAGGCATGAAGATCAATTTATACACCCGCTGGAACCATGGTTGAGGGAAAATGGCTGCACAAAACACACGCTTTAACAGCAACTCTGTCACAAAAAAACCCACCTGGAATAGAGTCAGATGGTGAGATCTAATGATGTCAGATCTGAGGCTGGTCTTTTTCTGTCCATGTTTCAATCACATAAACATAGGCTTCATGTTTCACAATTGTAGAGATTTTTACATACATTTCCTCTTAATCATGAAATGAACCAACCAACCAATCAGCGAGGAGAGACTTCCAATTAGTGAGCAGCTGCACAGATTAACATGTAAATGTATGCGCAGTGGTGATCAGCCTCCTGACTGGAGCTGATGGAGAGAGTGTCACTCTGCCAACAGCCACATACACATAAATACCAGACTCATCTCAGTCCAAACTAAAACAAAGAGATGCTGAATGTTTCAGAAAAAACTTCCGACAGCCCGGATTTATTTCTTCTGGAAACATTAGATCCTCATGTCCCCGACCTCCACATCCTTTATAATCCCCCACCTGAGGGTTATATGGAGCAGACCATTATCCTCGCCGACCTTTCACCCCATCCATCATATGCACCGTGGATCAAAATGGGAAAGTATTTGCTGGAATAACATTAAAAGTTTATACCTAAAGGTACAGTAAGCGATTCTGGAGAACGATTGTTGATTGTTGAGTCAGGTGGTCAAATTATCAACTTTCAACAGCAATCAACTATCTTACCAGCCTGTGATTGGCCAAAGTCTCTAAGCCTGAAAACAGTCAGACAGAGTTTTCTCTCAGACCACTTGAATTACATCATGCTTAAAGGTTATTGTGCAACTTTTGCCCAATTACACCAATAAATAAACTGCTTACCGCAGCTTTAAGGTGCTGTATGTAGCGAGTTTAATATCAATGGATCATTTACCATTCGTACCATTCATTCAGTATATTCAGTGTAGTAGTTTTATTCCACTGGGGATTTAACAAAATGTCAGAAATCACAATAAAACAAATGTCTCAGTACCGTACCAGACTGTGATAAGATGAGATGAGATGAGATGAGATGAGATGAGATAAGATAAGATAGAACTTTACTAATCCTGACGGAAATTCTTGTGCCAAATTGCTCCAAATTTACAGTAACATAATAACAATAATAGAGCATCGAACAAGTAAAAAATAAACAAAAAATGTAGGTGTATGAAGAGTAAATGCAAACAAACAGTGCCTAATAGAATAACAATAGAGTATTAAGCTGAATAGAAAAAGTTGTAATGGCATTTACATTGAAAGTAATATTGGCAGTGATATTGAGAGCTAGTAAAAAAATAGTTAATGAATATAAGTTAGCCCATGATTTGACCGTATTTGAACATAGTAATACTGAAAGACAATGAAAGGAATATTTCATAGTGTATTAACATAACATTAAATGTAAATGAAAAAATTATATTGCACACTGACAACATCTATCGCAGTATGGACATTTTGTTATTTAATTATTTTCATTTTATTGTACATACATAACTCAAACAACATGCCATTTTTTTGCACATGCTTAGGTCATGGCTGGCTATTTTTATTTCAGAAAATAATATTTAGAATTGTTGTACCAGTGACTGAGGAGGGACAAGATTAAAAAAATCACCGTAGTTCTGTATCAAATCAACAGATTACACGTTATTGACTGAGAGGGAAATGGAGCAACGCTCACACAGCGCCGCTGAAAAAAAAACTCTCGCTAAGCGGACGACATGATCCAGATATTTAGGGCAGATTTTGGGCCTCAGTCAGCAGATAGTAGCAGTGATGAACCCCCTGAGAGTGAGTCAGACGAGGGCTGCACAGGAGACTGAGAGGCGTTTGACTGCTGGGCAAAAGAGCAATATGGGTCAATGGAGCGCTGGCACACATGAGGACCAATATGTTCCTCTGTATGTGTATGTGTGTGTTTAGGCATGATTGTGGGTCTGATTACACATGTGACTGAGTTTGTGTTTATGTTGTTGTGTGAGTTCATGTGTGTGCCCACCCAGTGTGTGTTTGTGTGTTGGTGCGTGCAGCTGAACTGGAGCGGCTTCATACATCAGGCTGATTCAATTACAGTGTGATGAATGTCGGGACCTTCAGCCCTCTGCAGTAAAACACATGACCCTTTGAAGTGCTGTTAACCGACCTCAGACCAACCTGTCGTATCTCTTTCCTACAGGCAGAAATATGTACCTGCACGGCCGGGAAGCTCACCTGTCTCAATGTAACTGATTACATGTAACTGATTACCTGCCTCGACTCTTTCTACTGCTGCTGGAGAGTTTAAGAATCTAGTCGTTTCATTTTCTGCCTCATACTTGGATTAAAACAATAATTTTTAAACAAAAGTGGTACTTAAACTGCTGCTTGAATGCATACTTTTATAATAAATGGCAAACAATGACACAAAGAACAATATTTGAGCTTTTAACTGATTAAATTTGATATTATCGCATTTAGACGACAAATTAGAAGGCTCTGAAGGCACACATTTGTGGTTAAAGGGGTAGTTCAGATATTTGAAGGGGTTGGGGTTGTTTGAGGTATTTATTGATAGTCAGTGTATTAGCTACAGTAGATGCTGGTCAGTACACTCCCAGAAGATAAGCAATGTATTACTGTGGACAAGGTCAGCAGCATTTTAGCACACAGAACACGGGAGTTGTTGGTCTACCACTGCCTTAATCTGTTTGTTTGTTTCTGTATGACTTCAGTGGGTCCGATCTATCATTTTTAAAAAACCAAAGTCACACAATAAGACAAACAAATTAACAGATCGAGGCAGTGGTAGACCAGCAACTCTTGTATTCTGATTGCTAAAATGACTGATTTTGGCAATGGAGTTTGGTTGGTTTGGAGAGAGTGATATTTGGCTTATTTTAACAGCAGTTTCCTCTCCAAACTGACTACCGATAACTACCTCGTACAATCCCACTTCAAATAATCCAAACTATCCTTTTAAAGAGAACTCCACTGAGATCAGTTTATTAGTCATAGGGAGCACTACACAGCCTGGTGAGACAGTTGCGTAGTAACTTCTGTGGAGGAATGAAAGGAAACAAATAACAACACAAGACAACTGTCCAATTGCATAGTTTCAAAATGCATAAACTCTCCAGAAAAGCAGCAGTTTTATCACATGCTGTGTCATGACAACCTCTAATGACAATTGTCACATGTCACATGGCACAACACTGCATGACACATCTGGTGTGTGTTTCACTTTAAGCCAGATTTAATGCCCAATGCACGGCGATGGCAGGAGTCCCACTGTAGACGGTGACAGCGAAGGTTTTGATTTGTTGTTCTGCGTCGGGTGTCTCTTATTTATGGCACCCCTGGCAAGACAGATGTACCACATGTGTCCTGTCCGTGTGTTGCCTTAATTATATCCTGTTAACACTAACTGTGTTTATATTGTTTCACTTACTTGGGGCTAGGCACGTTGTAATACAACTGGAGTTACATCCAAGTAACTTAATCCCTTTGTCTCATTACTGGCGACAGGTGTAGTCCCCTGTGCAGTCACAGTGTTTACATTCATTCAGTCACTGAGACTGTTGACTGCAGCAGATGGTTTTGGTACGTGTGTTCCTGAGAAACGTTGTCTTCCCGCCTTCCCTCTTTGGTTCCCCACGATGTGCTGTACCTGCTGCAGGTTAGCAGGGTTTGAATTACACATGCATGGAAGTATGCGGAAGCAAGGTCGATTTATTTTCAATAACATTTCATGGAGGCTAAATATCAAAACTGTTAAAGCTGCTGTTTCAAAATCAAAGAATGCATTTATTAATCAGAGCGAAAAACAAAATCACAAATTCAGCAGGGAGACACAGGCGATGTTTTTCTGCTTCACATTTGTTTTTACACGGGAGGACTTTACATAAACTATCATAGAAACAGCTGTTTTGCAGCTGGCATCTCTCTCTCTCTCTCTCACACACACACTCTCTCCTCACTGATCATCCCTTTACTTCCCTGTCGTTTACCTTCTGTCTGAGGATTATTGTAACCCGGGGTTTAGGGACAAAAAGTTTTATTTACAATCACGAAAGGCAAGCAGGAACCGGAGTGGGTGACATGTTGTCAGCCTGTCTATCAATCTCCTCCGCTCCATGCCCCGGTGGCACACACAACAAACAGCGCACACAGCATTGTGTTAATTAGTGAACATAAATGTTGGGAAGTCATAATGTTATGAGCAAATAAACACATAACATACAGACACACAGCATATTTTCATGCAGGTTATTTAAGCGCATGTAGTGCTGCTGCCATCTGAATGGCAAACACAAATGAAAGACCAGAGCTGGTGGCTCTTCCTGTGACATTTAGATACACTGTAGAGGACAAAGGTTATTATGAGGAGATTGTTCAACTGAATTCTGTGGAAAGACGTGTCATTTACGATGGCATCACCCAAATGTGTTGATTTGCAGAGGGAGACAGAAACAGACTGGAAGGCGAGTGCTTCTCCCGACAGCCTTTGACTGCAGATTTGGACGATGCCAAAGCAATAACTAATGCTATAAGAGTGTTTTCACTGTGGATATGTGAGCAAGATATTCAAGACAACAGTGTGTTTCCTGATAGCCGATGGTAACGTATCATGGATGAAACTTTCAAAGTGCTTCATGCATGAGCTTGACTTCTGCCTGAGTCTTGTCAGATAGATTTTCATCAGCTGTGGTGTTTGTTTAAAAGAGAAGCAAACAACTCCCATGATCCCACGCTACTTCAAACTATGTCTTTTGTTATTGTTTTCAAGTGAAAGAGACCCCTAGCAGCCTTAAATATATTATGGACAATGAGTCACTGTTGAATGTTTACATTTTTAAAATAATGACAAACCAAAAATGTACAGAACCATGACCCCAAAACTGGGGAACATACTGAACCGTAAAATTAAAAGTCAGGAAATGGCCTCTGCTGCTTTGATTTTGAAATTGAATTGCAATAAAAATTTGCTGGAGTAGCCCTTTAACATTTTGTACATTGATGCAGCAGAGTCCTTCAGCTTCAGGAAAAACATCTAAATGTTTTGCCCAAGTTAGTAATGAGAGGAGACACAGATTAGCAGTGCAAAAGTAAGCCGACACAACCAGGACGAGAGAAAGAGAAAACACTGGAGCTCCTGGGAAGTTTCAAATCTGAGCTGTCACACGCACAATGTCTCAAATTGTCACCTCCAGAGTGTCTTTGTGGCCAAAACACAGACTGCAAAAAACACTCCAGTGGTCAAACTCACTTAAATAAAGTGAGACCAAACCACACCTTTATGACTTGGTGACATATTAACTCTAAACCTGAGTCTGTCTGTACAAACACGCTGCAATATGGGCTCCTTTTTAAAGCTATCTGCTGCATCTCCAGCACCGGCTCCCCGGTCCCTCTGACTTATGGGATCTGACAGCGTTTGCGTCGTAAATCGCTTCCTCCACTGGAGGACCGAGGACCATATTCGGAGAAACAGATGAGAAAACGGAGGGAGGGGAAGGAGCAAGGACTGTGTGTGCGTGTGTCAGGGAAACAAAAGAGAGGGTGTTTATATTCTGAATGTTTGTGGCAGAAAAAGTCAGATATTGAAAGAAAAAGAAGGCGAGGGAACTTTTAAAAAAAAAAAAAAGGAGTGATGGAGAGAAAAAGAGCGAGAAGCTCTGAACAGGAAATGAAAGACAGACAGAGAAAGAGGAGAAGTGAGAGGTGGACAGAGAGAATGAGAAGAGGTGGAGGAGAAAACGGAGAGAGAGAGAATGAGTCAGAACCTTATAACGCTTGCCAGTATGGAAACGACTCGGCCGAGCCAGGTCGAATTTACTGTTGTGAGTGTGTGAGTGTGTGTGTGTGTGTGTGTGTGTGTGTGTGTGTGTGAGTGTGTGAGTGTGTGTCCTGCAGCTTGATGTAATTAAGTGAAGTTTTGAGCACTAACAGCAGTTTGCATTCATTTTAGATTTCATGACTATATCATGGCAACACACTCACACACTCGGCTCATATATACACACAAATAAAACACACACACATTCACGCACGCACACACACTCGGGATTATGTGTGTATTAGGGATCACTTCCAAGTCAAAGAGCGTGGGGTCGTGGAATCAGGCCAGAGGTCAAACACACAAGAGATTTACGGCTGCTTAGAAGGTCGGAACAAAAGACACAAACACACACAGACACACACACACACACACAAACACACAGACTAACACACACACAGTTTGTTTTTGCCAAAGGTAGTCTGACGTATTCAACAGTTGACACACACATGCACACACACAAATTTGTTTTTGGCAGTGGTCATGTTGCTGCAGGGTGATTGTTACTAATATGTTCACTAAACACACAAACACACACAAATGTACACACACACACACACACACATCACAATCATCAGATTTTTGTTGATCTTTATGTGGGCGGAGCTTACAGGCTCTATTGACCCAGCTCAGCTCTCTCTGTCTCTGTCTCTGTCTCTTTGTTGGCCTCAAATTCCCCTGCATGTTTCACGCTCTTATTTTGAAAGAGTCGTAGAGAGGAAATTGTCTGCACCAGCCTTATCAATATGCACAGCGGGTGGAATTCTGATGTTTGTTTTTTTTTTTTTCCTGAGCTGAAACAAACAGTACAGTCACAAAATAGATCCAGACTCTAGAAGCCTTTATTAGATCACAATTTACAATTAAATTATAATAATCAGCTGTTTGGATTCTTGTGACACAGCTAATATGATTTCCTCCATTTTATTTTATGATCCTCCATTTTAGACCCGACTTCCTCTGCTCTCTTAAAGTTTTGGTCTGTTGGCATAATCTGCAATTAGTAAAAGGTACAGTTTTCTTGTGTTTTATGCACTTTATTTGTATAATGCAAATCATCAGTTCAAAAAGCAATTGCATAATTACAGTGGTCAGTCTCACTCCCAGCTCTTGTCAGTGATCCTACGCCTCAAATCATGATGCCGTAGACAAGCCAGCCATTAAAAATTATGAGCAAGGGGGACTAAAATTTCCCACACCCATTTTTGGTGAGCAGCACAAACGTGTTTGGCACATCTGACTGGCCAAGTGTCTCCATCGTATCATTTTCGTAATAACAGCAGGGAGTGGGGAATTAGAGGAGTTGAAATGTGTTTTAATGGTAACAGTATCTTTATAAATACATATAAATTATATTGTCAGTGATATAAGTCAAGTAAATTGTTGCATGTGAGCACTTGGTCAGTGGCCCCATGCTTCAAATTATGATGTTCTAAGTACCTCTAGTGTCAGTTTTGCACGTGCAGAGCTCCACGGTCAACTTAGCAGTAGTACATATACAACATCCAGGTAGACTTTCAAAATGAAGTCACAAAATGTACTTGGGTAGGTTTAGGAAAAGATCATGGTTTAGGTTAAATAAGCACGTTTCTTAAGTTCACACGCAACGTAACATACGTAACTTACACATGCGTGTTACGTAACCTACATAAGTTACATGAGTTATGTAACGTCCTGGGTGAAAGTCTTGTGATGGTTTGACACATCCGTCCACCACACCTCCATGCGCAGACTTTCTTGCTCTTTACATTACGTCACCAGAGTTAGACGGCACAACAAGACATAACGCTAGACTGGCACCTCCAAAAATGATGCTACAGGGGCATCAACACAATTTGAAGCATAAGCACTGGACCTAGCTGCAGTATTTGACTTGTTGGTAGTGAGAATTGGCCTTTACAGAATAGGTTTCGTTAGTTAATGTGTAGATCCATCAAATGAAAAAACCCTCCAAGTTGCAAATGTTGAACTTCGCAGCAAGGTTTGTTGTAGGCAACTGGATTTGATAGAGTTCTTGAAGACGTTCCGCCTCTTATCTCATCTTTTGCCTCCTCAGTTCTTCAGTTCTTCAGTTCTTCAGAACTGTTTTGCACATCTGACTGCACATTCTTCAGTTCTTCAGAACTTAAGAAGCTTCTTGGATAAGAGGCGAAACATCTTCAAGAACTCTATCTAGTCCAGTTGCCTATGACGAACCTTGCTACGAATACCATGACCTAGATGACTGAGAATCTTAACAGACTAAAGCGTCCTTGGGTGTCTTGAAAGCCGCTATATAAATCTAAGTTATTATTATTATTATTATTATTACTAATGTTGAACTGTATGTGATTATACAGACCAGTGATGTTAATGATTAATCATTAATTAATCACCATTAAGAATTTACCCATTAAAAATATATTAAATGATAATCAATCAATAGTCTAGAAATGGCAGTAACTGCACCCCATTGTACATTCTTTTGTCTGGTGGAGCCATTAAATTTAAAATGAGAAATAGTAGAAAAAAAAGACTGATTAATTGACTTTTAGTATTTTCAACTATCAGTTAAGGAAATGCACAAAATCAGCAACCCTAGTAGAGACTGTGTCTGTGTGAGCCAATCCACCAACCCTTTTGATTCCACTGAAATGAATCAATTCCAGGCATGAATTTCTCTGTTATAAATGCGACTGTAACCAAACCCTAAAACTGATTTGATTGATGAACGTCCGTCTCTTCCATCACTTCATAACAATAGTTTTGATCTGAACGAGCAAACTAACTGACACGACCTCTTTGGTGGAGGTAACAACCAGCATTCACTCCGGTTTGCATAATTAATGAAATCAAGATGAATCCATATGTCGGGCTTCCTGAGGGCAACATGAGCCTCTTTTAGGCTGATCTACTGGCTGATGGTTATAGTGACTGCGAGCGGGGGCCACATCTGCGCACTGGTAATTGGTTTGCAGTTTATGGTATTGTGAGCGCTCTCCAGGGACGCAGGGGTTCATTTAAATAAGTTTTTGGTCACAGTCGTATCCAGAGATCCATGCTGAGTGAGTCATTTACAGCGTTAACCAGCCTCTCTTTATATACAGTATGACGGAGCGCAGATTAGCACTTAGCAAAGGGGCTTTTGCAGAAATTGTAAATGTGACAAGTAAGATAAAGAAATGTATTAAAAGCTGGTGAGCTGTTTGCTCACCAGATATATGAAAATAATCGTTTTCGATGGTGCGAGGCAGCGTCTTTCAGGAACCGTCATGCAGCACCACACTCATTCTGTACAAGACTCTGAATTTCTGACTTGTATTGAAATACAAGATCATTTGTTCAGAAGCACTTGATTAAGTACTGTCTCCTCTTGCCTTCCCAATTGGCCCAAACCCTGGAAAAATTTCACTCAACAAAATGTCTGAAGGAATCTAAACATCATTACCATTTTTTGAATCGGTCAGATTCTTCTAACGCCAACTGGAGAACACCGATTATGTCGTCATGTTTTCAAATCCCCTTTCAGTTTTTAAATTGAGGGATTTAGCATTACTGGCTGATTGAATGGAACGTTTTTTTTGCCCACTGTGGTAACTAATAATGTCATAATGGTTCCATCTGCATAATGGAAGCCGATGATGCAGTGATATTTTATTTAAGCTGGTTTGTTCTGAATGTGCTGCAGAGGACCGGGTGCCTCGGGGAAATCTAGGAGGATGGCTGATGAAAGACAAAAAGCGTCTTGACCTAAAATAACACAATACAATGTGGGTGTTTTCAGATGGAGGTGGCCTGGATTGTACCACAGCTGCTGAGTTGCCAAATCTTTCAGACATCATGAACGTGTCCAGTCTTCATAATTGGGTTTTATTTTTCGTAGTGTGTCACATGCTCTCAATCAGCAGCACAGCAGCACAGCCAGACATAAACAGTGAGAGTGGAGAGATGGACTGTAGCAGCAGAGTGACAGTATTCTGCTCAGAGTACAAATGCACAACAACAAACAATGAAAACAATCAGTATCCATGTATTAAAATAAATTAAAATGACCAAATAATGAAGTTCAATCATCAGAAACCAACATGTTCTCGTTCCATCCATCCATCTTCTTACGCTTATCCGGGTCGCGGGGGCAGCAGTCTAAGCAGGGATGCCCAGACTTCCGTCTCCCCGGACACTTCCTCCAGGTCTTCCAGGGGGGATCCCGAGGCGTTCCCAGGCCAGCCGAGCGATGTAGTCCATCCAGCGTGTCCTGTGTCTTCCTCGGGGCCTCCTCCCGGTGGGGCATGCCCGGAACACCTCCCCAGGAAGGCGTCCATGAGGCATCCGATATAGATGCCCGAGCCACCTCAGCTGGCTCCTCTCGACGCGGAGGAGAAGCAGCTCTACTCTGAGCTCCTCCCCCTCGTTCCCAACTCGTCAAATACAGCAGCTTAGTCAGTGGCCCTACACTTAGAGGGCTTTCATACACTAGGCACAGATCTGAGCACGCTTTACCCCGCGCTTTCGGGCATGGTCCACAATGGGTGTGAAAGCAGCTGGACCAGAACATGGAAGTGGGCCCATCTCATTCTGATGAGCTGCAAGGCAGGAACATTACTAGTGAGAACGCTGACCGGCGGGGGAGAGGAGGAGGAGGTGGGGCAATCGTACTCTGGCACGGTACGAATCAATCGTATCTGGTGTGAAAATGCCCTGAAAACTATGACGCTGAAGGTTCCCCTCCAGCATCAGCTTTGCACATGTAGGCCTCTGCAGTTAAGTTAGCAATAACAACTTGACTTTCAAAATAAAGTATCTTTTTATGTATCTATCTATGTATCTGTCTATCTAGAGGTGTAGCTACAGTGTCATAACCTCTTTTTACATATAGATCCCACAATATTGCTGCAACGAAGGCTCACCTCTCACCACCTTTGTGTTTTTACACTCACTCAAGCAGCATCAGCATAAAGCTGCACCAGTATGTCCTTTTATACTGTACAGCACACCGGCATCGTGCAATCAAATGAGGCGTGACGTAACGCAACGTACCAATCAACAAGTGATTCTGCTCGTCTGCTCTTCTCTAATCACACACAAGACTGTTAACTTCATGAATTTATAAAATTACGCGTTTTATGTGTTTCTGGATAAACGGGCAGTCACTTTTTCTGCAGTTATCTTCCTCGTTTGACGATCTGTGAGGAGGGATTTCTCTCCTGCTGCCTGTTTGAGTGTGTGTGTCTCCTGTGTGTGCGTGCAGCTCTGTGTCAGCGCTGTAAAAAGTGTCCACTCGTCTCTTTGCTTAGACGCAGCTGACAAATATGTGGAATAAGTTCCTAATTTATTTTAATTTTAAAAGAGAGGCTGGCTCACCTCCCTTATGGCTCTGTTACTACCTGCCGTTGTGGATCAGAGGTGACAACTCTGCATCCTGCCTTCTCCACTTTTATACAGACTTGCAGAATAAATTCCCACCTTGAACAGGTTGTGTAACAGTATGGACACTGGTCAGGGACACTGCTGATGTATATACTCACATGAAGTCCATATGGGCAGTGAAAACTTTTCCTCAACAGTCGGAACTGAGCTCTCTGTTCAGAAGAACCTAAACTTTACAGTGATGGATGATGGATGGTTTGTCTTCACCAAACCTAAATGTAGCAGCAAGACAGGGGAAGAAATAACACAATTGAAGGGACTATTAAATTAAAGTCACACAGTCATTGCTC
>JAJHUR010128146.1:5000-30801 GCA_027495735.1 Lutjanus campechanus
TTTTTCTCCTGTTCTCCTGTATCGCTCGGCCATGTCACGATATTCTACATCCTGCTTGTTGTTAGTAAAACCCATGAAAATGAGAACGAGTCCAACAAACAACGTTGAATTAACACGTCACTGGTTTTGCTCCTGTTCGATCATATGATCAGATAAAATCAGACCGAGGTTGTTGTGACTGAAACTTGTCAGTATATTTTCTCCTGAATGTCTCCGTCCTACAGATGAAACCAACTCAACATCAGGCTCAAAGTTCCCAGTGAGACACGAGTCAAACACGTGTAAATATAGTTAATAAGATAAAGAAGATGTTAAGTTGTGACTTCTTAACTGACAGGAATGATTAAATCTGACCGACCTTGAGGCTGTCGAGCAGCACGGTGGAGGACGACTCCTCCATCGGGGACTCCTGATTGGTCCAGGAGCTGCCGGTCGGTCCGGCCTGGTGCCAGCTGGTGTCTGAAGCTGCAGAGGAGGCTGCGGCGGGCAGGTAGTCCAGCCCGAAGCCGCTGACCGCTCCTGAAAGACAAGACGCCAATCACACGTCAACATCTGGACAGACAGCTCGCAGTGAGTTTAACCCTCTGAACTGAAGGACCTGGGCTCAGTAGGTCAACATGTTCCGAACCCTCCTGAACTCCTCTAAACCGCCTCAGAACACACTATGAACCCCCCCTCCTCGACTTCGGTCATGCTGAACCCCGCCCCCTCCCTCACCGGTCTTGTCGGCCTTCCAGCGGTCCATCACCCTGCGGTCCCGGCTGTCCGGAGTGCCGATGGGCCCGAAGTTGGAGAAGGGCATGGCTCCGTGGTTGTGTGTTGGGGGGGAGGACGGCAGGCTGCTGGGGTTAGAGGAGTGAGGGGATTGGCTGGCCGGGGTGGAGTGATCTGCCAATCAGAACACAGCTTCCATCAGAGCCACGTCCCACTGATAAAAAGAGCTTTCATGAAATCACGTTTACAGGTGAGACGTACCTGAGCTGGCAGGGAGGGAGGGGGACCAGGGAGTCCCTTCAAACAGGGAGTAGAGGGACGGCTCCTGGTGCATCATGGGAGCGTCGGGCTTGGAGCTGGGCGGCAGGTTCTTGCCGTAGGCCTGACTGAAGATGCTGTTCTGGTTGTACTCCTGAACACAGAACCAACGGAGACGTTACGGCTCTGATCGATCAGGTTCTGATTGATCGTTACACACTAAACATAGAAAACTGACAGTCGTCATCACTGCTTCATGCCTGCTGTCAATATCATTAATAATTATTTTCATCAGTTCTTTGCCGGGGCAGAAGTCACTAATCACAAATACTGTCATTTAGTTTTTTGGGAACTATGTTTAAATACATACCTATGACCAAATTAAAAATAATAAATGATTACACGTCGAGCTGAAAGATCGATCATCAACATCACAACTTCCTGGAGGGTCTGAACGGTTCAAATGTAACTAATACTCTGAGTAGTTTTAATAGAGTTTGTAATAGAGTAATATTATAGTGATGTAACAGTACTTGTACTCGAGTACAGATATTCAGTACTCGTACAGTACTATTCAGTACACAGAGATAAGAGCAGACAGTCACACGTCTCCTCTAAACTACGGTGGCTCTGTAGGGTCACACAGTAATAAAGGGAACATGAATAAAACAATAACTGTGTTACAGCAGTCATGTTTAGTTTGAATCTGTTCTGCAGAGCAGATCCATCATACATCACATATTAACATGTGACCCAATAAATTAAACCAGAAATTAATCATTTATCCTCGTGAATAACAGGTTAACTAATGTTTCCTCCAGGAGCTTAAATATGGAAATTCAAGACTTTAAAATGTTTAAATGATGCATTAATTTACATTTACGACTAAAAATAATCCAGATGACTAAAATATATAACTAAACTTTATTTACTTTATTTTCTTTGATCTGTAACTTTATTATTATTGTGAAGATTTTTTGGTTTTTACCTTTCATCTTGTTTTCAGTCTAGCTTTGATACATTTTTATTATTGTTTTTATTTTAGCTTTTAAATAAATTTATTATATTTCATTGTCGTTATTTTTTATTTTTCTTTGGCCTTTGTAATTAATTTTATTTATATATCACGTCATCTATGAAGAACTTTGAATGTTATGTAGATTAAGTCTGATTGATTGACTGACTGACTGACTGACTGACTGATTGATTGATTGATTGATTGATTGATTGATTGATTGATTGATTGATTGATTGACAGGCCAAATGTTGTTTTTAAATGAAAATAAATTCTGGATGTTTGCTTTATTTCGTTTTTTCTTCTTTGGCATGTTTACTAGTTTTGTTTGAGAGCTGACTAACACTGTGGTCACCTGAGGTTATATAAGAAGGACCAGCATGCACCTGGGCAGCGGGCTGATGTTTTGGTCCTTTGTTGAGAAATAAAAGCAGAAACTTTGCATGATGAGGTCTGTTTACAGCTGTGACCCTCCACATCTATAATTTATGTTGTAATTTATGACTCCAGAATCTAAAACTTTAAATTCTTCTGATCACATGATTCAGACTCAGACTGTCTGAAGTCTTCACATGAATCTCTGTGGTGCCACCTGGTGTCTGAACAAAGTTACAACAGTCAAACATTTTCATTCATGACTCGACTCTGATTCAGTTCATGGAACAAAAAAAGCAGGAATTAAACATCTGGAACAAATATGTGATCCTGGATCACTTAGTCCCTTTGAAACACTAAATCTGAAATGTGATGTCTGATATTTTATGGACCAAACAACTAATCGATCAGTAGGAGAATTATTGCCAGATTGATCACTAGTTGAAAAATAGGTCCAAACATGTGAAAACATTTGGAGGACGTACGACTATTTTTCAAATCTTTCAGCGCTACACGGTACAAACTGACCTGCATGGGGAAGCCAGACATGGGCAGGAGAGAAGACGATTGGCTGACGACCTCGGGGCCGCTCTCCATCCTGGTTTGGTTTGGCAGCTGCAGAGACGAAGGACAGACAAGATGAGGACGGACGGACGGACAGACAGCTGCCATGTGACATCACACAAACACGTTTTCACAAACATGCTGCTGTTTTAAGGTCTGTGCTGTGGGACAGATACTTAGATCTATGGAGCAGCGCTCAGAGTTCCTGACAGACTCAAACACACCAGAGTGCATCGAGGACCTGCAGCTGCTTCACAGTTAAAGTCGGTCCCTTCAGCGGGATGTTTTCAGGATTGTTCAAAAACAAACCACTATTAGTTTTCTGTAGGGATGAAACAATGTATCAAATATTAAAGTAAAAATGTCTGGATGACATGTGAGACGATATCTACTGTGATGTTACATGATTAATTATTTTATTCTACTGACAAACAAACTGAATTCATTTTCAAAGACCTGCGCAGGTCCTGACTGCTCCGTTTATTTGATTTTACTCATGAAGGAGAGCAGCAGCACTTTAAGTTCAAAGAGAAAAAGACATTTTATGTGAACTCAGATTTACTTTTTTACATTTTTTACAGTCATCATTTTTCTTTAACATTACAACAAATATTGTTTCATGGACTTTCTGCTGTGTTCTTATCGCAGCCTGAGTTTTAAGGATTGTTACATCTCTTGTGTTTTGATTCCTTATTGAAAATGAAAATATTAACAGATTATCTGCCAACAGAACCTTCAGACAGAGAAAGTTATTTATAGTTTGAATTTAGAAAACTCTGGACTACTGACCCACCATCACCTTTAAATCTCTTCTCAATACTCTTTTATCTTTATGGAAAACTTTCAGGCTCCTTCTCATATTTCTCCTCTTTGATTTGCAGCCGTTTGTCATGCTTCAGTTTTTAAACTTTTTATTTTTACTTTTAATTCTCCGGGTTTTCTAGGAAAGATGACATCACTATTTAAAGACACTCAGCATGCGATTAAAGCCACAATCTGAAGGATCTTCACCAGACACGTCATGAAATGATCTGTTCTCAAACTCCAAAACAAATTCTTCACTCCGCAGAGCTTCACATTGGTCTGAATGTTCCATCATGGAACCAACCCTTCACTAAGCCCCGCCTCCAAACAGCAACTGTCCAATCATAGGTTAGCAACCATAACCAGGTCTGTCAAGCTTTGCATCTGTCTCCATGTTGAAGGTGAGCAGGAGACTCTGAGAAGAGAGACACTCAGTGTTTCATCAGTCTGGACAGTGACGTCTTTTTGTTGTGAAACACGAGCAGACGTGTGGTGACTGGATTAAACTTCATCTGCTCTAATGTTAGCACATCCGGCTAACTAACACTAGCTCACCAGCTGCAGGACCTTTACCTCCAGACAAACTTGTTAGATCCACTGCATCTGCACTGAAGGGGGTTTGAGGAGGAGGATGTGGGCTGATGAAGAATAATGATGCATCTCTCTCTGACTCACTGTCTCAGGTCTGAGACAGGTTAGCTTAGCTTTGAGTCCCTGTGCTTCCTTTTCCCACGTTAATGAGTGTGTTTCTGTCATCTATCATGTAGATATACCTGCTGTATTTCACCATCTGACCAGTGTTTGCTGAGATGTAAGCTAGCTTTAGCCTCAGTCTGTTAGCATTAATGTTATATCATGTACGCAGCTGTTAGCTAACTTTACATAAACACTTTCACAGGGTTCTTGTTTTAAAACCTGTCAGATGGAAACATTAAAACTGGAGATAACTGCCAGTTACCTTTAGTATCAGTTCACATCAGCCAGCTGACAGTTACTTTATCACCATTAACTGCATAAATGCAGTGTGAGAACAGAAAGCTTGGCAGGTGTAGCAACAGTAACTAAGGAGGGCGGGGCTTAGTGAAGGGTCAATTATGAAATGTTTAGTCTGAATTTGAGATGTTTGATTGGTGAGTTCATCATCAGATTGTGGCTGGACGACAAAACAACCAGCAGGTCACGTCAGTGATCCTCTACACAACAAGTTATGTCACAAAGACAGAATCTGGATTCAGTGGAGAGATGATGAAGAGTGTGGCTTCAGGTCAGGAGGGGTCTACATGTGGGGGGTGTTCAGGGTGGGGAGGGGGGTCGGAGGTGGAAGACAGGGCTACATACAAATATGTTTGGTCCAGGAGCAGTGCTAAGAGGGCCAGCCAAGGCCTGGAAGAAATCAGGAGGCTTAGTAAAGACGAGCTCCTCCTCCTCCTCAAAATCTGCTAGAGTTTTTAACAGGTCAGGAGGTAGAAGAGGCGAGCTCTTGTTGTCCTAGTGAGAGATGAAGCAAGAAGAAGAAAAAGAAGAAGAAGTAGAAGAAGAAGAAGAAGAAGAAGAAGAAGAAGAAGAAGAGGAGGTGAGAGGGGGTAAAACAAAAGAAGAGAAAAGAAAAAGAAAGAAGGCAAGCTGGTAAGACAGAGGTGGGAAAAAGGAAAGTTATGCTAAAAGCTACAGAAGCCTGAACACAGATCACACAGAACAAATAAATCTGGACCTGAGCAGAGACCTCAGTTCAGAACCACCGGATTACACTGAAATATAACAAATCTTTGCCAAACAGGAGCTGGAACAGAGACGTCAAACTCATTTTAGTTCAGGGGACACGTGCCAAAACCAATCCACAATAATTATCCAGAATTAAGAATACTAGGGCTCAAAATCATAATATGGTCTACTGCAATTTAATAAAAACCCATTTTCTGTTTGTAAAATGACGGTGGTGCTGCAGAGACGTGCTGGTCTACACATCAGATTCTACATCTCTGTAGGGCTGCAACTAATGATTAGTTTCATTATCAATTAATCTGTCAATCATTTTTCCAGTAATCAATTCATCATGTGCTCCATAAAATGTCAGAAAATCATAAGACATTTATCCCGTCACAGTCTGGTTCTGGTCTCTGGACGGTCGATCGGTGCATCCCTATTTGTTGATGATTAATTGATTGTTAATGGTAACAATGACTGATTAAGGAGAGAATCTCCTACTGACAACTAATCAATTCTTAGTGAACTTCAAACTGATGAGTATGAATGAAACATTTCATTGAAAAGTTTCCCACCTTTGAAGAATAATTTGAGTTTTAAATCCAGTCTCAGCCCTGGTTCACATTTCCTTTGTCTGGATTCAACATGGCCAACTAAATGTTTTAATTCCGGTCCAGTTCCCTTTAGAACACCAGCAGCAGTATTCAGATTTAACGTCTTCATGTTTTAACTGTTGTCTTAAAAGTCCCGCGGTTCACGTTTAACAAGTTCAGTAAAAAACCTTCCAACCAGAAAACAGAAAACTAAGAGAAGTAAGAAAAAGAGGCAGAGAGACAGACAAGCAGCAGGACAGAAACACCTCCTCCTCCTTCACCGTCACCTGAGAGCTGCTTACCTCAAACGGGGGTCCCCGGGGCCCAGCGGAGGGGTCCTGCTCAGGACAGATCCCCCCCGGAGGAGGCCTCTTCATCCTGTCCGCCATGACAGCCAGACCGTCCCCTATCCTGTAGGACGGCTCCCAGTAGAAGTCCTGCATCTTGACGTTGGGGTACTTGATCTTCTTGTCCATGTTGGAGATCGGCGGCTGGGCGGGCGGCTGCAGCTGGTGCTCGTACAGTTTGAGAGGATCCTGAGCGGAGATGTAGAAGGTCTGCTGCTGCTGCTGCTGCTGCTGCTGCTGAGGCTGCTGCTGCTGAGGCTGCTTCATGGGAATCTGCAGGGGGGAGATCTTCTGCAGAGCGGCCTGAGCCTGGTTCCACATCTGAGCCGGCTGATCCTGCACCTGCATGTACTGCTGACAGGAGACACACAGCCAGAGTCAACAGCACTGCACAAAACACACCTGTGCAGGACACCTGCCATCTGGTGCAGCCCTAAAAGTGAACTGGTTCAATACCTCCTACATGAGAAACAGAACATCCACAGGGAACATGAACCCAGGAGAACACACCGCATACTGCTACAAAATACAGTTTCAGTTCAGTTTCATACACCAGGGCAAACTGCTAATATATGTTTATATAAATTATAGACCTGCCCGACACATATTAATGCACATATTATTGTGAGGCTGAACCCGACTCAGTGTCTTCAGCTGAAATGATACATTTCATCTTCTCGATCACTGACAGAAGCATGTTTGACCTACAACTGAACGCTGCTAAATTCTAATACTGAAACATTTTCAGTAAATTGTGTTTGTGAATTTATCACATTGTTGTTGCTATTATTATTATTTCTATTATCATTATTGTAACATCTAGTATTAGTATTATTATTTACATACAGCTTACATATTTATATGTACTACTGTTCCCCACACATAGTTTTACTGTTGATGTTCTGTTGCTACTGTTCTCTCTGCTTCTGTTCTGTTCTCTCTCTCTCCACCCCTCCCACCTCCTCTCTTTCTTCCCCTTCTCCTCTTTCCCTCTCAAACCCGACCGGTGCCGTCAGGTCTCCGCCCACCATGAGTCATGGATCTGTCCGAGGTTTCTGCCTGTTAAAGGAAGTTTTTCCTCTCCGCTGTCACCAAAGTGCTTGTTCATGTGGGGATTGTTTCAGTTGTTGGATGTAAATATAATTACTGAGTGTGGTCTAGACCTACTCTATATGTAAAGTGTCTTGAGACAACTTTGTTGTGAATTGGTGCTATATAAATAAAATTTGACTTGACTTGAATCAAAGTCTGACACATTTTGTTCCTCAGGCTTCACACAGGCGGCCCCGTCCCTCAGTGACCCGTACTGACCTGCTGCAGCCCCGGGTGGTGAGGTGGACTCTTCCCCATCCCGACCTGCTGGACCGGTTTGGTGGGAGACTGCTGCTGCTGCTGGCTCAGCGCCTGCACCTGCAGCTGCACCGACTGCTGCAAGGCCTGCGGCTGGCTCTGGGGCTGCTGACCCTGGGAGGGTCCCTGGTTCATGGGTCCCGGGCCCTGGCCCGCGGATCCCGGCCCCTGGCCCGGCCCCGGACCGGAGGGCCTCTGCTGACTGTAGGGAATGTGGGACTGCTTCCCGGCCTGGGAGCCGGCCTGCGTGTGGACGCCCGGCTGGAGGAAAGGTCCGGGGACGGACACTCCGGTGGAGAAGGTGAAGCCCGGATTCACCTGAAGGCCCGGGAACGCCACCGGGGGCGGGATCACGTAGGCCGAGGGAGGGAAACCTGCAGAGGAACCAATCAGGAGCAGGATTTAAAATAACACGGGGACACATGAGGTACCACTGGTGAGTTTTCAGTCAGAACTTTGGCCTGGATGATACAGCTGGAAAATCTATCACACTATCAGTCAGTACTGATTGATTATTGATCACATAGGTCAAGACACAACAAAATACTACAAAGGGTGGAAGCAGCTTAGAAGATAAATTAAGTAGAGCTGCAACAATTAATAAGATAATCAATTATTAATCAATTATCCAACTAGTTTGATAATCGATTAATCAGTTTGAATAATTTTTTAAGACAAGGATGTCATGTTGGGTTTTGGGGACATGCTGACTGCAGCGATGATATCAGAGAAGGGAGACACTTAACATCTGTCCTCCGATCATTAATTACATTACAGATGTTTTCTTTAATATGCAGGTTACTGTGTGTGTGCGCACCAGGTCTGCTGGGCAGTGGTGGGAAGGCTCCAGGATGATGGATGGGGATGAACTGGGAGGAGCAGGTGGTTTGGGTTTGAGTGACAGGAGTCTTCTTCGCCTCTGACACCGGAGTCTTCCTCAGCTCCGTCTGCGCCTTCACCTGAATGAGAGAAAACACGTCCGTCATCATCATCGGCTGCTCGGACACGACTCCTCACCGACATATTCAGACGAGCAGCTCTGTCAGCGATGAAGGTCTCGAGTTCGCACCTGTTTTCCAGCGTCGGCACTTTTCTCATGAGCAGCTTTTTTCAGCTCGCTCTTCCTCTTCCCGTCCCTCTTCAGCTCTCCTTTCCCAGCGGCCCCGTTGCCCTTGGCAAAGTCTCGGCGCTCCTTGCCGCTGTCTTTCAGGTGATGGTTTCGCGTCGGCTCGCGGCTCTGCTCTCGCGGTTTGATGTTCTCCTTGAAGGTAACGACGGGTCGGTCGCTGCCGTCGGGCCACGAGCTCTGCGTCTTCCCCGCCGACAGCACCGACTTCAGGCCCGAGTTCCCGCCATCATTGGGCATCTGCTCGCCATTGGACGACTCCTGCAGCACCGGCGCCTCCTTCTCCTGCGGCTCCTCGATGGCCTGCTCTGGAATGTCAGTGATGAAGATGAGGAGGCCGTCTTCACTCACTCTGCACTGGATCAGCCTGTAGAGAGGACACACAGATAACATACCGATGTCCCATCAAAGTGTTCTGACCTCCTGTGATCTGATGATGTCATGAGAAACAAACACACAAACTAAAGCCGCACGTTTACTTCAGTGTAGTAAACATAAAGTTTGTTTTTTTCAGTGACAGCTGACACACGCAGTGACTGAGCAGACGAACACTCACCCAGGCTGGTTGTCGGCCACCCACTTGCCCAGACTGATGAGTCTCTGATGTCGGGTGTGGACCGGCAGGCCGTCCCTGTCCACCAGGATGCCCTGATGACCTTTAGTGAAGTCCAGAGACCTGAAACACCAACACAAGTCAACACGAGGACACGTTTTGACAGATTCAGCAGCGCTGAATGTAGGAGTGCAGTACCTGAGAGCAGGCCGGAGCGCCAAGAAACCCTGCAACTCAAACTCCTCTGGCAGGGGCGTCACTACAGAGAAAACAAACACACCTTCAGCTTCAACAGCATTTAATCAACATACACACACACACAGGCCAGCTGACAGAGACTGTAAATGAACCAGTAACTTCAGCTGATCGACTACAAATGATCATTTTACGACTGAAAAAAGTTCATGTGGCCGTGATATGATGTCTTCAGTGTCACAATCAGTATCAATAACGTTCAGGCACAGGTTCTCAGTGAGGCAGTAAATGTACAGTTCAGGTTCTCCACACTAAGAAAAGTCGTGTCTGTTGTTTCAGACTGCTGGGAAAGTGACGGGGTTAGCCCCGAAGTAAGCTGCGCAGTGCAGGCCAATGTAAAGCTAATGCTAACACTAGCACTGTAGCCAGGGGGGGAAATAGCATCAGTCACACTCGTGATTCACTATTGAAAGGCTGGTGAGATTAAATATTTCTCTGTGAGGAGCTGGTAGATGATCACAAACTCTTCATTTCCCACCCTGGTTGTAGCTTCACAACGTTAGCTCCTGTGTGATCACTTCCCCCTCAGAAGACTTCAACTGCAGCATCTTTGTGGACAATAAATCCAGAAAGACAAATCCAACACTGACTGTCTTCTGTAGTTATTTGTCCATTTTTCCATGAACACAGCTGTTGTTGTTGTTGTGCCTTGGATTGAGTCTGTCAGCCAATCAGAGGCTGTGTTCTTGACTTGTGTGTGACAGTGCTGATCCATAGATGTATTTACAGCTTTTATTCTGAAGGAACAGTGTATCATGATTTTATTCTGAAGGAACACTGCATCATGTCATGATAAACAGCTTTTATTCTGAAGAGGAATCATCTGTTCCTGTAACTATTGACCACTGGACGTGACCCGAGGCAGACTCCGATCAGAGCTCGTATTGATCACTGAACTAAATAAAGAATCAATAACAGCGGGCGTCCCACCTGAGGAACAGGACACGTCGTCCTCTTTGGGCTGGAAACTGTTGAGGATGGAGACGAGCCAGGGCCAGACGCTGAGGGACAGAAAGAGGAAGTTGAGTCAAATGTTCTATGAGAACAAACAGCCGAGTGTTTATATAAAAGACAAAGACTTACTACTGCCTCTTGTCCACAGCGGCCTCGTGGAACACGCTGGGTCTCAGTTTGAGCCAGTCCAGAGACACTTTAATGGCGGGCAGGGGACACTCGCCCATGATCTCCTCCCCTCGGTTCTTGTTGAGCAGCACGCGGCTGCACATGACGCCCAGGAAGGACACTGAGGAGACAGCGAGCGAGCCGACAACCAACCAATCAGTGAGCTTCATGTCAGCAGCAGCTTCATGAGAGACGGATGACGCTTTGTCAAAGGTTCTCTGCAAGACTAAAGGTTCCATTAAGAACCCTTTTCATCAAAAGAACCTTTTTTAAAAGAAAGAGTTCTTGAAGGATTCTTGAGATCCCTGAAGAACTCTTTCATCAAGGGTTCTTTGTATCATAATATAAAATGGTTCTCAGTAGAACCCGGTAGAACCCACTGGAATATGTTCTAGATAAAACCCTTGGAATATCAAAAGGTTCCTCGTAGAACCCCCTCGGTAAATTCTAGACAGGTGAAAGATTCTGGTTAGAACTTGGAACATAGAACTGTTTCTGTGAACATAGAACTGTTGTGTTTTTGTTACTTTAGAATGAGTCCTTTATATCCACAGAGAAGATTATTGATCAATAATCATCAATAATGTGGATTTAATGACTAAAGAACAGCCAGAACATTCTGATAAGTTCAGTAACAGCCTTTAAAAACAACAAACACTTAGTATGTCACATCACGATATTTCTTCTTTATGTCACAATACGATATAATAAATATTGATAAATTGACCAGCCTGAAGTTAAAATGTGATGAAAATGTTCAAAAACTAATGAAACACAAACTGAGATCATTTCACCAAGTTTTATATTTTAAACCTCTCAGAGTTTATAAAAACTTTAAGGAACGAAGCAGAAATGTTCCTGTGACACTGGAGATTGTTTCCAGTATGAACACGAGAGTGTTAGAACCATCAGTGTGTGTGTGTGTGTGTGTGTGTGTGTTTCTTACTGAAGAGTCCGAGCAGCTGGAACCAGCTGATCTGCTGCTCGCTGCTGTAGCTCTGCTCGCCGCCGTCGGCCGTCAGGTCTCTGAGGTGGTGCAGCTCAAACAGGTTGATGACGGTGATGTGGACCAGCTGCTGAGAGCTGAAGGCTTTCTGCAGGATCAGCCTCTGCACACACACACACACACACACACACGCGCACACACACACACACACACACACACGCGCGCACACACACAAGCCAGGTCGTCAAATAAAATGCTTTTACATCACACGAGAGAAACAGGCGCTCAGACTTTTGTTTTACCTGAAACTGCTCCTCCAGTTTCTCCCTCAGAGCGTCCAGTTTGTCCAGACTCTTACTCAGGTAGACGTGACCGTGAAACTTGATGAAGGCCCGGATGAAATCTGACACACTCCACTTGGTTTTCACCTCATCACGGCTGCAGACACACAGAGGAGGACAGAGGAGTCACAGGACAGTCTTCAGTCTCCAAAGGTCTTCACTTCCATATTTTCAGATTCAAATCAAATCATCTTCTTTGATTTAAACAGAACATTTGTTAAAGTAACTTTCTGGGTCCTTTCGTTTAGTTGATCCTTCACGAGCACCTCCTTTATTTGTGACTATTTCACAAAATATACTTTACCTCTAGACAGCCTTTTCTGACAGGAAACCACTGTTATATAAAACAAATATCTCTCTCCACAGCCACCAAACTCCTTCAGGAAAATCTGTCATTTTAGCTCAGAACACAGGAGCTGTTGGTCTAACGTGCTTTAATCTGTTACTTTAGTTTATTTGCACATCATATATATAGAAAAGACAATAAAATAACAAAAAAGTTCAAACATTGTGCAGGAGCGGTTGGAATCCATAAAGGCTTATGAAGAGACCTCGTCTATATAACTAACAATGGATAAACTTCAAGACTATTTATTTAAAACTGATAGACAGAAATGAATCTATACAAGTTGTGATGCTTTATAATGAAGTCTAAAGAAGAGCTACAAATCTTAACTCATTAAAAACCTATTCAGATGTTAGTTTGTGTTATTATGTGACTTCAGAGAATCTGAATGAACCTTTAAAACACTGAAGTCTCACAACAACACAAACTCACTAACAGATGGAGGCAGCAGACCAACAACTGCTGAGTTCTGTCAAGTAAAACGACTGATTTTATCAGTTTGTACAGATCTGTGATACTGGGTTCTCAGTCTTTTCCAGAACTTTACAGCTGTGCTAAATTACACACTTATACATTTATACACTTCTTCAGGAACAAAGTGTTCTGTGTAGAACCACAGGAGGAACCCTTTAGACCCTTATTTCTCAGAGTGTAACCTATGAAACATATAAATGTGTTTATTTGATAGTAGATCAATTAATTTTTACACAATCGATCAAATTCTTCCAATTAATTGATCATTGATTAAGTGTTATCATCCCCATATTAAACACTGAATATCTGAAAATATGTATAAAAATAATCACTGCTCTTTTTCAGATCTTTGTTTGATAAAAGGTTCATTCAATTTTACTCAACTGATCAAATTCTTAATGATCAATTAATCGATCACTGATCAAGTGTTATCGTCCCTCGTGCAGACACATGATAATTGATTATGAGATTATGATGCACTGCTGTAGATTAGGACTGTGTGATCAAAATCACATTATACCACGATACTGATTTATGATTCGGACCAAATCCCTCAAATATCAATACTGAAACAATATCGTGGAGGTGATTATTGGTGACTTGACTAAATATGAACACATGGAGATTTTCTGATAAATAATCATGAAGAGAACAGCTGGAGGAGATCAGCTGTGTGAGCTGTTACCTCTCCAGAGCCTTGGACAGGGCCTTCTGCAGGTTGGTGGAGGCTGCTGGGAACGGGAACTTGACCGCGATGCTGCGGCAGTAGTAGAAGATGGTGGTGAGGTGGTCTCCTTTAGACGAGGCCAGGATGGCCAGCTGGTTGTAGGGCTGACCTGCAGGAGACACACAGGAGCATCACACCACAGACACTACGGGGGAAAAAACTACAAACATGGCTGCTGATGAAAACCTGCTGGAACCATTTCAATCAGAGCTGTGACATTTACATGATACAATCAATGATTAAATTAATTATCAATTCTCACATTGTTTTGATACATTTTTTAATATTTATATTTATGATTTTAATAATAAAATGTACAAATTCTCTAATTTCAGCTTCTCAAATGTGAATATTTGCAGCAATATCACAGCAAGTAAAAGTATCTTTGGGTTATAGACAAAACAAAACATCTGCAGACGTCACAGAAACACTGATGGAAACATTTTACTGACTAAACTTCTAATTGATTAATCTAGAAAGTCATTGACAGATTGATCAGTAATGAAAATAAACGTTGGCTGCTGGAGGTCAGTTTGGAGAAGAACTGGTGTAGGAAGCTGAGCTAATGTCTTGCAGTGGTCAGCAGTAACTCTGACAGCATGATATTTAGAATATTTTCACCTCTTTCTGTCAGACAGACTTTTCTGACAGGAAACCACCTTTATATAAGACAAATATCACAAATCTCTACCAACCAACCAAACTCCACTGACAAAATCAGTCATTTAAACTCACAGATCACAGGAGTTGTTGGTCTGCTGCTGCCTCCATCTGTTAGTCTGTTCATGTTATTATGAGACTTCAGTGAATCTGAATGAACCATTAAAACACTGAAGTCTCACAACAACACAAACAAACGAACAGATGGAGGCAGCAGCAGAACAACAACTGCTGAGTTCTGTGTGATGGAGTTTGGTTGGTTTGTAGAGGAGGACATTTTTCTTATATAACAGTGGTTTCCTGTCAGAAAAGATTGATATTAAAGTTTTACGTGTCTAAAATCCATGTTACTGCTGAGCCTGTCCACAGCAGGGCACTGCTTCCTACACTGGTCCCCCTGCTGCTTCTCCAAACTGACCTCCATCCACTGACTGTGGAGAAGAACCTCATGAAGCCACATTGAAAGTAAAATGTCCCATCTGCAGTATGTCAGACTCACCGTTTGATGGGACCAGCTGAGCTGCATGTCGGTAGTACGACTCCGCCTGGCTGGTCTGGTTACGGTAACGTGCTGAAAGATACAAACGTGGACAGAATAAGAACCGGACACGTCGACTCTGAGAACACACAGATGTAAATAAAAGGGCGGGCGTGTGGATTTAGTCACCGATGTCTCCGAGGTGGACGAGGCAGTGCTGGCAGATGTAGGAGCAGGAGCTGGGCTGCGGGGTCACGATGGCGCTGGTGTTGCTCTGTTTATTGCTGATGATGCCGAGCTGAGACGACTTGACTCGACACGGCAGGTCCACGTTGAACACAGTGCACAGCTCCTGTAGTAACTGGACACAAACAGAGGGAAGTTCTATCACCGTGAATAAATGAAAAGCCTGGCTTCTTTTGATAAGTCTGGCTAATTAAAGTGAGAGATCTGTTCCATGACTGTAGTTTATAGTGACCCCTGCTCAGTAACCGTGGTAACTGATACCACTGAACTAGCCCGCTCCGCAGCAGGTTAACCGTCGAGATTAATTTAACATTCCAGCCGAGCAGAAACAGAATCTTAAAAACAGACATGTGATGCAGAAGTGTTCAGGCCGGTGCAGATCGTTTCATTTAGAGCAAAGCTTTACAGTCTGGATCTGAGCACTCTCAGCGTACACAGACTGCAGTGAGCTGCTAGCTGTAGCTGCAGTTGTGGGCCAATCACACGACACATTAAAGGCTTGCAGTGATTGGCTGTAAGCAAAACCAAACAAACAGTCATTTTTTTCAAGATCCAGGTACAAAAAGGATTGAGTGCAGGTCTCGTTTAACTGGAGAAGTTACACAGTACGAGGTTATTTCTATCAATACCTTGACAGTATTAAGCACCAGTACCCAGCCCTCTGCCCTGCACAATTAAAGAGGAGAGATGTGACTTTATTCTGCAGAGATCACAGATAAACATGAATCTTTTGTAAAATAAACAATCAGGACCAGGATTCAAAAAGGACTAAATTCAACGAGCAGAATGAGAGCTGATGAAATGTGAGCAGTAAAAACCTTTGTTGAAGCTGAAGCTGCTGCTGCTGCTCCGCCCTGAGCACCACCTGACTCTCACCTGTGTGTAGAATCCACTGGCAGCCTCCAGAAACAGCGACAGGTTGGCCTGGACCTCGCTGCGGTTGGGGTTGGCTCGGTTCTTAGCCTGGCTCTGCAGTGTGGTGATCTGGTTCTTAAAGGCGTGATTCCACCTGCAGGCGGACAACAAAGATCCCCGTTACACATCAGACCTCCACACCTCAGCCTACAGGGGCTGGTGCTCAGTTCATTTCTGACAGAGATGCAGGCGGAGCAGCTTACAGGTCTTGCTCCACCTTCTTGTCCAGGGCGTACTCCAGGTCAGTCACCAGCATCTTCTGGTACAGGTCCTGCAGGGCCTGCCGAGACGTCCACACCTCTGCCGCCCCCAGCTTCGAATCTGAGGGACAGAGGAGGACAGCAGCTGGAGGACAAACTGAACCACGACACGTGTTCACAGCACCAGACATCAGAAACTGTTCAGGACTAGAAGTTGAATCAGAATCTATTTAAAAGGGACAGTTCACCCCAAAATCAAAGGTACAGTTTTTTCCATCTAGTCTTTTAGGTGTGAGTTGCAGATTTTTGGAGACGTCAGCTGTGGAGACGTCTGTCTTCTCTCCAATAGGAACTAAAGGACACCAGTCCTGCAGTGCTCAAAGCACCAAAAAGTACATTTGAAAAACTCAAAACCAGCCTTTTGGAAATAAAGTAGCTCCTTCATAAAACATCTGTGGATTATCTTCAGTAACTGGGTCAGGATTTCTGGAAACAAACACTGGTCTCAAGTTTTTCAAATGTACTTCAAAATTCTAAAAATTATAGGACAATGTTTGGACCTATTTTTCAACTGACAAGATTATGACAGGATTAATTAACTGATCAATCGTTTTTTTATTAAAAAAAAGTCTAAATTCTCTGATTTCAGTTTCTTAAATGTGAATATTTTCTGGTTTCTTTCCTCTCTGACAGGAAACTGAAGATCTTTGAGTTGAGGACAAAACGAGACATTTGAGGACGTCATCTTGGACTTTGATCAATATTTTCTGACATTTATGGACCAAACAACTGATCAATCAATCGAAAAAATAATCGTCAGTTTCTTGGACAATGAAAATAATGACTATCTGCAGCCTTTATCTGTACTGCTGAGTCATGTGACTAAAATCTGACTCATGTTGTTCATGAATGTGAGCAGAGACACGAGCAGCAACAGATTTAAAGAGTTTTTGGGATGTTTGTGATGAAAGCAGCAGCAGCAGCTGCTGTGACTGTGTGTCAGACATGTTTGTCTTTCTGTTGAGACAGCAGATCCATTTCATCAGGATCAGGTGTGTCAGACATCAAAGCATAAAGAGCAGTGGAGGCCTGCAGGCTGAATGTAGTTTCCTCCAGCAGACACTCTGGCAGGAGTCCAGCCTCCATGTGAAGCTGCACAGTTCACACACAGCTGCAACTTGAAACCAGAAAATATTCACATTTAAGAAGCTTTCAGCAGAGAATTGGGACTGTTTTTATCTGGAAAAATGACTCAGACCAATTAATCAATTCTGAAAACAGTTGGTGATTAACTTAATAATCAATGACTGCGGCTCTCGTAGAAACATGGTGGCCTGAGTGAAGAGGAGCTGCTCCCTCTGAAGATATAAAAGGTTCATTCTAAGGTAACGAAAACACAACGATTCTTTATTTTCAGCTGTTTACACACTAATGAAAACCTTCTTATGAATATTAGATTCCATTTCTGCTATATTCTGACAATAAATCTTCCACCTTTAAAAGAGAGCCAGTTTCATGACAGTGAAAACTGTGAGCTGAGACTCAGAAGCAGGATACCTGTGCAGGTAAACACCTGAACCAACTTTCAACACTTGACAGGATTCAATGTTTGGTGCAGGCGGTAAAAATCAATCAATCAAGAGTTTGCATATCTTGATAAGTCATAAGTGTTGTCTTTTCCTTCTTTTCCTCCTTAATCACAGTTAAGAATTTAACCGATTAAAATGTATTAATTGATAAATAATCAATAGTCTAGAAACGGCAGGAATAGATGTTGTTTTGATTGGTCAGGGCATTTGCTGAATAAAGAAACTTCAACTTATATTTAAAATAATGTATCAAATTAATAATTGATTATTAATTGACTGTAACCATTTTCAATGACCTGTTATAAGATGTGACACCCATGTTAATATTTACACCAGCAGTCATACCTTCAATATTACTGCAGCATCGAGATCATTATATTATTGTATTGGGATATATGACTTTGTCCAGATCGCTCAGCGATAATAAAACACAAAGAACTGATTTTATCAGTTGGAGTTCACAACTTTTAAGATCAATAATTATTGATGTCAACTCATATGAAACTTCACTATGATGAGGGGACTTTCAGGCCTGAGCCCTCAAGTAACTCATCACTGACGAGGAATTCAGCACACGGGTCAGGACTATCTGTGGTAGGATCCATCAATCTGGATCAATACATCGATTCAAGAGTCAATGATCGAAGAAAACATTGATCCGTGAAGTCAGGCACATCTAAACATTCAAACTACAAAGTTTAACAAGTTATCAGGGTCTGTTTTCAGTGTCATGAAGGTCTGACGAGATCACCATGGTAACTGATGCTCAGCTGGTCAGGAGCAGGTTAGGTTCAGAGTTTCAGATTAAATCAGCTGTTTCATGCACTTTTTATTAAACATGACCTGAGCAACACGCCAAAATCATGAAGTCAATCAAATCTGAATCAGAATCCACTCCCAGCTGTTACACTCAGCTGATCATTATGAAACTGAATCCATCCAAATCAATTTTCCTTTGTCTGGTCCGATATCGATTCATAAAATCCCAAAACCTGTTTTTTAATATATGTCTCTCCTCCGGTGGATGTGTGGTACAGCCTGTAGTTTTAAAGGGACAGCTCACACAGAAATGAAACTCAGTCATTATCTCCTCACCCTCATGTTGACTGAAGGTCAGGTTCAGTTTTTTAGTTCACAAACTCTGCTGGAGTTTCACAGGAAAACACTGTTACAGAATCTCCAAACAATGGAAGTGAATGATGACCAGTTTTCAAACATAAAACCAACAGAATAAAACCATAAAATGCCTCTATGCTGCTCGTCTGCTGTAATCAAGTCTCCTAAAGTCCTGACATGTCAAGTGTTGGAGATCATTTCCACCATGTTTTTAGTCTGAATCTTCACTGTGAATCTTCAGCTTGGAGCCACGTTCATGTGTATGTACACACTGTGTGTGTGTGTGTGTGTGTGTGTGTGTGTGTGTGTGTGGTGTGACGGTATGGAAACAGCATGTTGGGGCTTTAGGAGACGTGGATTACACCAGATGAGCAGTGTGGAGGAGTTTTATGGGTTTTTTGGATTCTGTAATGTTGTTTTCCTGTGAAACTCCAGCAGAGTTTTGTGGACTAAAGAAACTGAACCTGACCTTCAGTCATCATGAGGGGGAGGAGATGATGACTGAATTTTCATTTTTGGGTGAACTATCCTTTTAACCCTGTTAGTCTCACGTGAGCAGCCTTTGACGTGAGATCTCCTAACACAAGATTTTGCTTATTTTAGTGTGCTGTCAGGTCATTAAATCACTACTTCTGGGGTCAATTCTTTATGTAGACGTGAATATTATTTTAATAATGCACCAGATTAGAGGTTCGTCTTTGTACAATTCAACGCATTCATTCTCTGTAAATCTCTTTCATGTCCCAGCAAGACGGGTACTAACCCTGCACCCACCCTAACATCGACTAATAGTCTATCACTGTCCAAACAATCGACATAAGATTGAATCGTGATGAAACTTGAGATTTACATCCCTGATAACACAAAGCAGCCTTGTCTAATCACAGGTGTGCAGATGCAGACAGGTAGACAGAGTGAACAGGTACAGTGACCGACAAGAAAGATGTTGGAGGTGATGGTGCAGGACCTACCTGTCATGTCAGCCTTCAGGGCCTCTGCCTGTCTGCTCGGATGTAAACAGAGAGCAGGAAGTTAGACAGCTCCATCACACACACACACACACACACACACACACACACACACACACACAGCATGACACATCATGGCAACACTGGTCCTCACACATGCTAATAACATGCAGCACTTCCTGATCGGTTACAATCCAGGTGTGTCACCAAGCTAACAGCCAACAACAGAAACCTGATACTGCTGTCAGTGATCAGCTGAAGCTTCATTTAAACATTAAAGAGCTCAGATCAGGTGTGGACAGGAGGGCACAGAGGTGATGTCAGGCTCAGACTATTACCTGGATCCAAAACAAACAACAAACCTTCATTACGGAGCCGTCAGCTTGTTAACAGGAGGCGAACTCACTCCTCACATTGAAACACACGACTGAATAAACTGAGTGAAACTGACTGAGTGTGAATCAAACCAAATCAAATCACACAATTAACGTGAACAGCATCAGTCCGCTGGTGCTAACCTGACATACGCAGAAAGACGCTAGCATGCTAAAGCTAACTAGCAACAACACAGTGATTAACAGCCAGTGTGTGTGTGGCGGTAACAACACATTTAACCTTAAATTCACACCGAACATTAAATCTTCACACAACCACACCAACGTGTGTCAAACAGGTTTGTTTGTGTGTCTGAATGTGAGTTAAAGGTGACGGCAGGTGTTAGCATCGACTGTTTGTTGATATGTGAAGCTAACTTAGCTAGCGCCAACAGCTAGCTTCAGCGTTAGCTTCAGCGTTAGCAGCCGAACAAAACAGTTCATCCGTGAGGTTAAACTGTCCGTCTGCGACACACCTGAACACACACCTGGACGGACAGGTGACACAGCAGCGAGCTTACCGCAGATACTGGGCGCAGAGGTTCATCCTGACGGATCACCA
Source organism: Lutjanus campechanus (assembly GCA_027495735.1). Lineage (NCBI taxonomy): Eukaryota > Metazoa > Chordata > Actinopteri > Lutjaniformes > Lutjanidae > Lutjanus > Lutjanus campechanus. The sequence goes on from JAJHUR010128146.1 coordinate 25,723, forward strand.
GTCTCTCAGACAACGACTGGTCCAGAAGCTAACGCTCCTCCCGCCGCCATCTTGTTCCTGTCTGTCTGACCCACAGAGAGGAGGAGGAGGGAGGAGGAGCAGGGAGGAGAGGGGAGGAGAGAGAGAGGGTGAGGGAGGGGGGCAGACAGACAGAAACAGGATGGATGAATATTCAGAGATGGAAGGCAAATACTTAGTTGAGTTTTTAATTTTCTGACATCTGATCACAAATATCTGAACTTTCTCCTCCTCACATTTTATAAACAGACTCGTTACTTTAGTTTTAATGACTTTGAGGTGAGTTATTGATTATTGTTATTTTGCATCATTGTGCGCCGCCTTCAGACATCAAGACTGATTTCAGCCTGAATTAAAGCAGCGTTGGGGTTCGGGGGTTCCAGCGGCTGCGGCCTGATCCGTCTCAGTCAAACCTGTGTTCTACTGCTGCCGCGTACGAGCCGAGAGCGCGAACCTCCCGTGATAACGAAGCAGTACATGGCAGGCTGGTAAAATCAATGATCACTCAAAGTTAACAGATCATTTCGTGCATCAGTAGATGTGCAGTGTCACAAAGTCAGACACTGAGCATGTATGTGCTTTTTATTCAGCGTATAATGAACCGTTTCCCTCCATTTAACTAAGAGCCATGTTCTTGTTATCTGTTTCAATGCTGTTATACGAAGTATCCTTAACAAGTATTTATCATTTTCCTTTTGTATTTTGTCCACAATTTTGTCTAAAAGCATAAAGTCTGTCAAAAAGACATTCAAAAATAGTATTAATTTCCTTATATTGTTCCAAAACAATTGTAATGATGGGTAATGTGACTCACCACACTCCCTGCAGCAGTTAGATCATATTTTATTATTATATTTAGCTTGTTGCACTGGCGTTATGAAATAACGTGATTGTATTTTCCATGTGTATTCTCTCCAGTAAAGAGATGTTGTGGTTGATGTACATTCTGATTCATTTCCTTCCAGGTGTCCTGATATGTGTATATTAAGTTCTTCTTCCCATTTTAACTTCGCCCTCGTGTCTTGTTTCTTGTGGGTATTTTCTAATATATCATAAATTGCTGAAATTTGATGTGGGTCTCTAACATTATTGTAGTTCTTCACCAGAAAGTGGATGAAGATCACTGCTGGTCTTCTCATGTGGAGATATGGGAAGAAGTGGGAGTTTGGTAAATCATAGTGTCGTCTTAAATATTCAAATGACATTATTCCATTTTCATCAAGACACTGTATAAATATGCTCAGTCCCTTTTGTGTCCATATATTAAAAGCTGTATCATGTTTATTAGGAAAAAAAATCAGGATCTTCTTTTATCTCCCTCATTTCTTATTTCACAGTTTCTCTTAATTTGACCTCAAGTCTGTAAAGTGTTCCTAATGAATGTACTCTCCATTACTGGTGTCCTTTGTTTATTCTCTGTGTAAAAGGGTTTTGTTTTTATTGAGACACCACACATGTATTTCTCTACTGACCTCCACCTGCTACAGAATTATCATTCAACCAAATACGTACTGATTGTAATTGAGATGTGTAGTATTAATGCTTTAGATTGGGGAGAGCAACAAATATATCAGATGGAGGAATTAACTTATAAAACTCAGTGGTCATTGTATTATCATATGGTGGAAGCATAATGAATTACAACTACTGAATGGTGATTCTTTATATCAGGGCTGACAGGAGCACTGTACAAACCTCACCCTGAGAAAGGTCCTGTATTTTACCTTTTTCTTCTCTCTCTTTGTTTTGTTTTGTTTCATGTCTGTAGATCATTTTTTGTGTTGTGTTCTATGTTTGCTTCGTCATAATGAAGGTATGAAAACTTGGCCAGACTTTCAAAGATCAAACATGTTTCTGTATGAAAAGGATAAAAATGTAGTTCACCTTATTACCTTGTGTAGCAAGTTACACGTCAACAAAGAGTCCAGTGTGTTTATAGATACACAAGTGTTGATATGAGTTTTGCACACTCAGGTAAATAAGTTGGTCTAACTTGTGTATTTTGAGTTCACAGTACTTATTAGATTTTACAGTGTAATCTCAAATACGACTTGGTTAAACATGCATGTTTTCTGAAGGTGGGAGAACTGGTTGCTATGGTTTCCAGTGGTATAAAGTCCTGTTACCTTGCTGCGTAGCTCAGCCTCTCAGTTTTAACTGGAGGTCAGTGTGAGCATCAGGCAGCTCACAGTATTCAGATGAAATGTCACAGCATCTCTTATAGGTCACTGTGCTCCTGTTGTAGATGGTTTATAGTCTAGTTGAGCCTGAGCTCAGTGTCACTGGTTCCTCTGAACTGAAAGTTGAACTCTGGCGGCTGTACTTCTGTGGTGAGCGTCCTGAATTCTCTGGAGCTCCTGGACCACTTTATCTTTTTCCTTCACAGTTTTTATGTTTGATCAGAGTTTCCTTAAGCTCGACGGTGAGCTTCGCAGACGTGGTCTTTACTTTTTCAAGTGCAGAAGAGGTCTGATCAACTTCCTGCTGCAGCGTGGTGTTTCTGGTCTTTTCAAGTTTTATTGCGTCTTCAAGTTCCGCCCGTCTTTTCTTGCTCTGTGACTTTTGTGCTTTGAGCTCAGTGATGTTACTTTGATTCTCAGAGATGACTTCATCTTTCTTCAACATCATCTCTTCATGGCGCTTATACAGAGAGCGATATTTTGATTTGAGTCGGTCCAACTTTGTCAGGTTTTCCTCAGATGCTGATATTTCACTGTGCAGCCTTTTGTTCTCAGAAGTTAGTTGTTGGTTTTCTTGAGTCACACGGTTCAGTTCCTCTGCATCCTCCTGCTGCTGGCACAGTCCACAGTGTTCTGCTGTCAGGTCTCTGAGGTCTGAAGCCTGCTGAGTAACTTGCTCCTGCAGTGAGGAAATAATGCTGTCCTTGCCTTGAATATCACTTTGAAGAGCCTGAATATCTCAGTTCATGGACTGAATTTCAATGTCGTTCTCCAAAGTTCCCTCTTGTTGCCCTCTGAGATATTCCTCCAGTGCCCTGAGCTCAGTTTCGTCCTCGTGCTCCTCCAGATCCCTCTGGAGCTTCTCAATCATCGTCTTGTTTTCTTCGAGCTCATCTGTTATTTCAGTGATTGAAATGGACGATTCTGCGTTTGGGTCTCTGTTTTGCTGCTGATATCTTTGTACACTTTGACTTTAGTTCAGATCTGAATATTCTTCCCTCCACTGCAGACAGACAGACGTAGTTCTGTTCATGCCGACATCAGACATGAAATGAATCTGTTTTAGGTTGTTGTGAAGATAAGAAAACAAAAATCATCACATTTTCCTGAACAGAATCAGTCTGTGTTTCTGCTTCTCTGCAGGTCAGTTTGTGGTTTGTTAGTTTGACCTCAAAATATTATGATGAAAGTCGAGCTGAATTTTAAAATACCTTTTTAAACTCTTTTGGATCACATCCGCGGTCACACAGGCCCAGACGTGTCCTGAAGCACATTTATCATTTCCATCATAAAGTGTTTGATTAATGTTCAGTTCAGCACACAGCGTGGAGGCAAACTCTCCATAAAAGGGTCTCAAACTGTCTTCATATCTGAAAAAATGAATTCTACACTGACAATAATCAGACCTGCCTGAGTTCAGTCGACAAAATGATCATTTCTTCCACACGTGAAGTTGCTGACAAACGTGATTTTCTATTAAAACCCCTTTTTCTTTTTCTTTAAACTTCAGAGAAATACTGAAGCTGAGTGCTTGATCAGTTTGGTTAAACCCTGCAGGTTCCTCATCAGCAGAACAAATATTCAGATCAGTGACTTTAGTAAATGTGCCTAAACTATAAACACAGCTGCAAGTGGGAATGAATAGGCTGATCAATGTTTGTGAGTCTGTGGATGATTGTAAGAAACAGAACACACAGTCCTGCAGAGGTCGACTCACAGACTGCAGCACTGAGGACACACAGTTTCTACTTTTTTGACAGATAATTAGTAACTGTATCAGGATACATTTTAAAATAAAACCGTGTGAACATGTAGACTGAAGTCTGAAGTCTTGTTGTGTGAGACATCAGCCACCAGGTGGCAGCAGCACAACAAATCTTAAATAACATGAAGGAGAGGAGACCAGGCGGGGCTTCATGTGTCTCTCAGCAGTCAGCTGAATGGATGTGTGAGGTGATAAAAAGACACAACACAGGACAACTCAATGTCCACAGAGTTTTATTATTAATCTTATTACATCAGTAAAGACATGAAGGCCAGCGTATCACACTCTAACACCAGAGTATCACGCTTTAACACCAGAGTATCACACTTTAACACCAGCGTATCACACTCTAACACCAGCGTATCACGCTTTAACACCAGCGTATCACGCTTTAACACCAGCGTATCACACTTTAACACCAGAGTATCACACTCTAACACCAGAGTATCACACTTTAACACCAGCGTATCACGCTTTAACACCAGCGTATCACACTTTAACACCAGAGTATCACACTTTAACACCAGAGTATCACACTCTAACACCAGCGTATCACGCTTTAACACCAGAGTATCACACTTTAACACCAGCGTATCACACTTTAACACCAGAGTATCACACTTTAACACCAGAGTATCACACTTTAACACCAGAGTATCACTCTTTAACACCAGCGTATCACACTCTAACACCAACGTATCACACTTTAACACCAGCGTATCACACTAACACCAGCGTATCACACTCTAACACCAGAGTATCACACTTTAACACCAGAGTATCACGCTTTAACACCAGCGTATCACGCTTTAACACCAGCGTATCACACTCTAACACCAGAGTATCACGCCCTAACACCAGCGTATCACACTCTAACACCAGAGTATCACACTCTAACACCAGCGTATCACGCTTTAACACCAGAGTATCACACTTTAACACCAGAGTATCACACTCTAACACCAGAGTATCACACTTTAACACCAGCGTATCACACTCTAACACCAGCGTATCACGCTTTAACACCAGAGTATCACACTTTAACACCAGCGTATCACGCTTTAACACCAGAGTATCACGCTTTAACACCAGCGTATCACACTTTAACACCAGAGT